>PVKS010039567.1:0-17175 GCA_004027875.1 Aplodontia rufa | reverse complement strand
GACCTTCAGTGACCTTATTTTATCTATGGCTCTCCAGCTGCTGTCGGTCCCCAGGTGTTCCTGGTCTCTGGGTCACTCTGGCTTGCTGTGCCTTTGAGGGGGCTGGCAGTTGAAAAGCTTTTTAGCAAAAGACCCATCTACAAAACTCACTCGAGAAACCCTGCTGGCTGGCTGACATACCTGGACAGTCCCCATTGGGGTCCCCCAGGCCTGTTCACAACCAGGAGAATACGCTTCTCCCCACCCCCCACCAGACCAACAGCAGACCTGCTAGTCACAGGGCTTAGGTGGTCCTGAGGGTCCAGAGGCAACGTTCCCCACGTCACCGATCCTGTGAAATATCACTCCCTGGCAGGAACCAAATCCCCTGATTTGCAAACTGTCCCATGTTCCAAAAGCTGGAAGACACCGTAGAAGGAAGGAGTAAGTGAAGTTCAGCTGACGGATGATGTTCCACAAAAGGTCACCCCCAGATCACTTCTCCATTCATTATTTATTAACAACCTCTGAGACACCAGCGTTACATCAAATGTCCAGCTTTGGAAAGATGATAAAGTAATATTTTATAGCTGGAGGCCTCTTAAAGGTGTTAACAAAAAGCTTACAAAGTGATTTCAATGCATTACAAAATAATTTATTAAGAATTCACTGCAGCTGAACATTAAAAATGATATTAATCACCAAGTGAAATGGATGTAAGAAAACAGCCCAGCCCTCGTCCTGGGCGATGCCCGTGAGGGCCAGGTCCCGCTGATTGAGCACGTGGGTCAGACCAGGGCAGTGTTCACACTATGCACATCTCCTGAGTTTCACAATGGCCATAATGTAATGTCTGCGTGAAAAGAATTCCTAGAATCCCTCCTCCTTCT
This sequence comes from Aplodontia rufa, assembly GCA_004027875.1. Taxonomy (NCBI): domain Eukaryota; kingdom Metazoa; phylum Chordata; class Mammalia; order Rodentia; family Aplodontiidae; genus Aplodontia; species Aplodontia rufa. The sequence goes on along the minus strand of PVKS010039567.1, from coordinate 16,306 downwards.
GTACAGAGCTTTCTGCAGTGGGGTGAATTAGCAAAAATAGTTGTATCAATTGACTGTCACATATACACCTGCTCCACCCATATCCACCAGTACTACCCACGTCTGTCCACTCTATCTGAGTCCAGCAACTATGCCCGAGTCCACCACCTTACCCTACCCACCAGTACTACCCAACTCTCCACTCTGAGTCCAGCAACTATGTCCAAGTCCACCACCTTACCCTATCCACCAGTACTACCCACGTCTGTCCACTCTACCTGAGTCCAGCGACTATGCCCAAGTCCACCACCTTACCCTACCCACCAGTACTACCCAACTCTCCACTGAGTCCAGCAACTATGCCTGAGTCCACCATCTTACCCTATCCACCAGTACTACCCAAGTCTGTCCACTCTACCTGAGTCCAGCAACGCTATACCCAAGTTCTTCCCTTATGACCAATACTACCCAAGTCTGTCCACTCTGAGTCCAGCAACTATGTCCAAGTCCACCACCTTACCCTATCCACCAATACTACCCAAGTCCAGCAACTCTAACCATGCCCACCAGCCAGAAGGGACATTCTAATGAGGCAGAATAAACATAAGTTGCAAAATCATGTGGCTGGGTTGCAGGAGGACACACAAGTTCTGCTCTGGCAAGGACTCAAGCTATCTGCAAACAGGTGTGACTACTTGCAAGCGGCCAGCACAGAGAGAAGTTTCAGGTTAGCTTTCTAAGACACATGGACTACGGCATATGCGTTTGAGGACTGCTGAACTCCCTGCAGTTGGATATCATAGAATCTTCCTCAAAGAGGAACCAAGACAGAGAGCGGCCCCAGGGCTTGGGGAATCACATGAGAAATGCTGAAAGAAAGAGTGAGAAGGGAGAATCAAAGGTGATTAATATACATGGACCCAGCTCAGCGGAAACCTGGTGAAATGGGCCAGCAGGTGAGTGGGGTGATCCCAGCCAGGGGAGTGTTCACCCCAAATTCCTTCACTAGCAGCAAGTCCTCTCTTGCAGAAGAAATTGATTGCCATACATAAAAGTTTAATGTACCCCCAACCTTCCAGGTTAATATTTATTGCATGAAATGAGATTCACCTTGACGTCTGAGAAAGTCAAGCTGCGGAGAAGCAGACCTGTGTGCCCCGAATCCCTCCCCTCCGGTGTCCTTGGGGGAAGAGGACACAGTTCCTCAGTGCCCCGGGCTTCTCGCGCCTCCCCTCTTGGCCTGGCCAGTTCTGACCCATCCACCAAATGTCAGCTGGAAGGCCACCTCCCGAGGGAAGACTTCCAGCCACAACCCCTGCCCTGAAGAGCCTCGCTTGGCTCTCAGTTCCAGGAGACCAGGGAGCTTTTTGCCGTTGCAGCCCTAGGACGGCGACGGGGCTGCCCTCTAGAAAGGCTCAGCAAATTGCTGAACAAGTGAATGGGCTCTGAGAGAAGAGGGGTCCACCCTGCCGTTCCGTCCAATGGTGACACTTGCTACGCTGAGAGCTCTCAGAGCCCACGCAAATCACGTCTCTCCTACTTTTTGGTCGAAGGCCACCCCTTGGCCAGGCTGGCTGGCAGCAGCTGAAGAGCCAAACCCAGCTTCTGCAACTAAGTCCTTCCCAAGGAAGAAGCATCGAGAACAATGCTCTGACACCCACAGCCCCACTTCCATGGCAAGTCCTGCTGACAATGGCTGGTTTGCCAGCCACCAGGGAGCCTCAGCCGAGCATGGACAGATTTATGTGCTGCAGAAAATGACCCCATTGAGTTCAGCAGTAAACTCCCTTCATCCAAGCCGCGGTGTGCCCTGCCTGCCAAGAGGCTGCAGGAAAACCCGGGGGGAGAGAAACAGCCTCCTGTTTCCATCACGCTCTCCTCCCTGATGAAAGCCCCCAGCCTAACCATTCGGCCAGGCAGGCTGGGGAGAGGCTGAGGGGGACAGGGAGAAACAACCTCCAGGACTGTCTGGCCTGGGGGATAGGCACAGAAGCTGTGAGTGCCCACTGTGCTCCCTACACCATGTGGCTCACCCAGGCTGGCCATCTCTTATCCTACTTGACCCCGGATCAGCTGTCCCAGTGCCTTGCAAACAGGAGACTGGGAGAAGCAGAGTCCCTGACCAAGGTCACATGCTGGTGGGCAGCAGACCTGTGATTTGCACCTGGCCTATGTCAACGCAGTCTCCTGGCTCCTCCGCCTCAGGACAGGGTGCTGTTGGCCACATCCACAGAGGGAATGGCCACCCGGGCCTGCCTCTGTGGTGAGTCCCCGTTCCCATGGATCGTGACACATCTGCCTTTTCAGGGGTGGTACGACAAGTTGTGTTTCCTGAGCATACACATGAAGTCCTAACCTCCAGGTTCTCAGAATGTGCCTTATTTGGATATGGGGTCTCTACAGAGCTCCTCAAGTTAAAAGGAGATGTTATGGACCCGAGTCCAATGTGACCATGTCCTTACACAAAGGGGGAGATTTGGACACAGACCACACATGGGAAGAAGAATGTGACGTGCAGATGAAGGCAGAGGCCAGGGTCACGAGCTTGCAAGCAAACAGCTGTGGCCAGGGGGCACCTGGGGCAGATCCTCCCACACAGTCCTCAAAAGGAGCCAACGACCCCAGTAAGGTGAGCCTGATTCATCCAGGCTCTGCCAGCAGGGAACCTCCCAGAACTTTCTAGAAGGAGGTTCCCACTTCCCTGTGTGTCTCTTGGGTTGCAGAAGCCTGAGATTTTACAGCTAGAACCACCAGGCAACAGGGCCCTGGGGCTGGCAACTCCCCCACCTCTCTCAACTGCTAGAACCAATCAGAGACATGACCCTGGGCATGGGCGAGGGCCAAAGCCAAGGCCCCCCGCCTGTCAACACACGTCACAGCAAGGAGCCCAAGGCCTTGTTTGGTCTGGAAACCACAGCACCTGCCCTGCCCTCATGCCTGCCGAGTCACGTGAGGGAGACTGGCCGACACATGAAGGGGCCCACAGGCCACTTCTCGGGACGGAGGGAGGAGACCTGTCCACATCCAGCACCGCAGGTTTACATTGGCCAGTGCTCAGAGGCACTGAAGAGGCTTGTCCATGTCCTGGGGTGGGGACAACAGCAAAGCAGGACAGGGGTGACCCTGGGGAGCGGGCCACCAGCAGCCTGGAAGGGGAAGGAGCCTGGGTCCTGGCACCACCCCCACTGCCTGCCTCACGTGAGGGTCACCTAAGCGTGACACATCAATAAAAACACAAACAGCGTAAACGTCATCAGGCAGCGATGAGTTTATTACTCATTACAAGAAGCTTGACCCACTCGTGAAATAAATGAAGTCCATTTTTAATATCTGCTTCCGTGACTTCCAGATAATAGGCACATTTACTCCAAGGTCACATCTCATTTATCAAGTCAAGGTTTTTAGTTCTAGATTCAGAAAAGCAGCAGACATCCCACTTCCCTGGCTCCAGGGAAGAAAATCATGAGGACCGGGAGCCTCGGCCCTGCCATCCCCAACCACAGCCTTTCAGGGAACCCTCGTGGGCAAACAGGAAAACCTGCGGAGTGTGGCATCCTGGGTCTGCCGGCCCTCAGGGAGCAGGCTGTGGGCCTTCTTTTTGAAAATGTGCCCACAGGTCCCCTTATCTGCACCCCCAGCACAGCCCAGAAACCCCAGGGCCCCGAGGGTGGAGGCAAGGGCGATGCCATAATCAATGCCCACGCCTGGGTAATTTACAAAGCATGGGGGATTACTGGGCCCACAGTTCTGGAGGCAGCAAAGCCCAAGAGCACAGCGGCCACCCAGCCTCTTGCTGCCTCAGCTCAGGGTGTCACCTGGCGAGACCGGGCTGCTCAAGCTCAGGTCTTCTCGTAAAGACACCAGTGCCGTCACGGGCCCCACCTCGTAATGTCCTTTCATCCTAATCACCTCCCAAAGGTCCCACCTCCTAATATCACTAACAGGAATTTCACTACCAACTTTCAGACCCATAAACTTTTAGGGGACAGATTTAAGGCATAGCAGAGGAGCACCTGGGGGCAGGGATACCAGGTCCCAGCTCCCCAGCACCCTGCTCAGACACTAACTGGAAACCTTTCTCAGGTATTTCTCCAAAGCGGAGGGAGCCTGCCACATGGAAAGATCCGGAAGTGCCACTTGCAAGGTCCTGAGGCGGCAACACACAAGTTTCAGACAGCAGCTGTCTTTGAAGGAAGGGAGGGAACCAGAGGCATAGGGTGGCAGATACAAGGTAGGACCATGCGTGGGCTGTCCTCGCAGCTCAGCCAACCTCAGTGGTGGCCCTGAGGACAGCCCAGGATGTCCTAATGAAACGGGAGTCTCCGTCAGCCCTCAAGAGCAGCCACTGATTGGGGGGCCTGCGAGCTGGCTGCCCTGCTAGGCGTAGTGTTCAGGATCACTGAGCAGTGCTAGGCCAGGGCTCACTTCCTGTTGTCCCTGCTAGACTTAGCGTTCAGGATCACTGAGCAGTGCTAGGCCAGGGCTCACTTCCTGTTGTTCCTGCTAGATGTATCATTCAGGATCACTGTGCAGTACTAGGCCAGGGTTCATTTCCTACCGCACCTGCTAGACTTAGCATTCAGGATCACTGAGCAGTGCTAGGCCAGGGCTCACTTCCCATGGTCCCTGCTAGACGTAGTGTTCACGATTACCGAGGAGTGCTAGGCCAGGGCCCTCACTGAGTCGTCCTGCCCGTCTAGGAGGCCAGGGTTGCTGATTGCTGCTCCACCCTCCAGCGGTGCGGCCGAGCTTTGGAAGTGAACTGAGCTAGGGGTGCCAAGTTAGAACCCGGGTAGGGCCTGCTGGATCGTGCTTAAGCCCTGGGCTAAGTCTAGGGAGGGAGAAAGAAGGAAGGGGACAATGACAGCAAAGAAAGGGAGAAAATGAAGCCCCCTGAAGGAGGGATGTTGACTGTCGGGGGAGACAGGTGAGGCCACCAGTGAGGCCCTGCTCCTGAGCCGCATCCACCATGTTCCTATAAAAGCTGCTGCTGGGAAAGGGGCAGCCAGCGCCCCAACAGAGCTGAACCCTGATGTGCTGGGGACCCCAGGGATAAGCAGCCTGTATGAGCCAGACATTTGGGCTCCCCCTTCATCCAGGTTCAGGACCTTGAGGAGGAGGCAGCAGCAGCCACCTCGCAGCTCCGCCACGAATCTCCGGGAGGAAGCAGCTCTGGGAGACAGCATTCTAAAGGCTGTTCTCACTCAGGACCACCCACCGTGGCCTGACCTTCAGAGTGCAGCCAAAAAGGCCTCAGCGGAAGCCCAGTGCCAGGCCGGAGGATTCTGTGGGGAGCACTCGGGTACACTGCAGCTTGGCCTACATCCCAAAGCCTGGCAGAGGCCCCAGGAACCGCGTGGAGGCCACCCACTCCACACGCAGGTCTATCCAGAGCAGAGAGACGGGGAGAATGCCCCTAAAGCCTGCTGAAGCCAGGGGCACCTCAGGCCTCCGTGCCACCCCTCAGACCTGGCCACCATCCTGCCCATGCAGCCTGACGCAGGCTGTCTCAAGTGAAGCTTGAGCTTCTCCAGCCTGCCGAGTAGTGGGTAAACCTCCCTGTGCCCTGGCCACGCACAGGGATGCCACAGGCCTGCGTGGTGCACCCAGCCCTGCCCAATCGGGAGTGAGGGTGTTCAAGCAGAGGGGAGAGCTGTGCAAAAGCCCTGGGGGGACCAGAGGTAGCAACCTGGGGACCAGCCAGAAGGCCGTCTGGCTGGAGCCAAGGCAACTGGAGAGGGCTGGGGGAGGATGAGGCTGGGGTGCACGCTGAAGGGGGACGTCCACAGGCAGGACGTTAGATATCATTCTAGCATGGTAGGAACCACTGGCACATCTTAAAGAGGAAAGGATCGTGATCCGGAGCCACGGAGCGCACCTGCCGCTGAGGTGGAGATGTGGGTGAGCTGGGCCGCATGGCGGGGGTGGAGATGTCAGTCTGGCTGACAGTCAAATGATGGGGGGGAGGAGGAAATCCAGGAGGCCCCTTGGTGCTGAGGACCTGGGTGGTGGTGCATGGGGAGACCTTTCCTGGAGGGCTAAAAGAGCTCTGGTTCGTTGTTTAGGTCTGGGAGGGCACCCCACGTAGGCCGGGACACAGGCGTGTGGGGCTCAAGAGGGAGCCCAGAGCTGGAGACGCACACTGGGGCAGGGGCAGAGGGGGCATTTGGTGTTCACAGACAAGGAGCCCACGGCTTGGAGAAGTCTAGGAGGGAGACGAAGCCCACATGTGACCCAGGCGGAGCATCAAGTCCCTGACACTCTCTGTGTCCATCCCCTCACCACATAGCCGAGGGTGGTGACCTCTGAGTGACTCCTGCAGCGCCTGGAACCTAAGATGCCCAAGGGACACCTGTGAGCATCTCGATAAGCGACTTGCATCCCAGAAAGGGGTCCCTCTGGACCCTTCTCTCTTCCTCAATGAGGCTGGCTTTGTGGAAAGCAGGAGAGCTTTTCAGACCAGTTTCAGGCTTTTTCCCTGGAGAATGGGGCCTTGCCAAGAGTCAAGGGCCCAGCCAGGGAGGAGGTGGCACTTCTGTGTAAGACACTTGGAAAGGCCCCAGCTTCAAGTTAGACCCCAGCACCAGCCCAGGAGGCCACAGCTCCTGCAGGGAGCCCAGAGGTCCAGAAGACAACTGGCTCTTACAATTTACTTTAAAAATAACTTTCCTGGGAAAGGGTCCCGGTCTGGTGGCCAAGAAGTCTCCCGAGATGGAAAATCAGTGAGACCCCCTCCAAGCCAATGTCACAGCCCTGAGCACAGAAAGTAGCCAGCTCGGTCCCTGGGTCCCTGTTAGTAAGGAGATAGGGCCTCCAGGGGGCCTTTGTGCCAGGATACCGGGACAAAGGCTTGTGATGGATCAAGGCTCCAACCTGGAGGATTTTCTCAACCACCCTTTTCAGTAGGTGCCAAGGCACAAATGTGACCAGACCTCCCAGATGACAGCACAGGCCCTGGGAGGACCTTATCACTGGAAGGAAAACAGCTGCCACAGCAGCCAGGCCTCCGCGGGACATCCCTCCCCTCCCCGGCTGTCCCTGCTCTTCCTCCTGGCCACGCTTCCTCCCTCCTCCACCCCTTCTCCTGGAACCCGGCCACTTATTTCATCTGCGGTGACTTCTGTCTTGGCCGCCCAGCGCTTTCCTGATGGTTTCAATTTTCTGCTCCTCGCATTCCTGTTTTATAGCAGTGGCATTAAATGTGGGAGAGTGTCACTTTGTTCTCTTCTGTATGAAAACTCCTCTTGCTCTTGTGATCTCCACGCCACCCTCCTCTTGGTTGGGCAGAGCTCACGGGCAGAGTCGTGATGTGCAATTCACACTTGCCAGGAACGCCAAGTCTAAAGAACACTGCGATCGCATTCCACCCTCGCAGGGGTTCACGCACAGCCCAAACGCAGCTGAAGGGCCTCCCTGTGCCTATCACTCCTTGAAGGCCCCTGACAGATCCTGCCAGGACCAGATAGGTGGGCAGCAGGGGATGACACCATGCACAGAAGCTGCAACTCGTTCCCCTGGTTGGTTCCGGGGGCCAAGTTCGTCACCCCCACCAGCCCACCTCCATGGACTGGGGGCAGAAGCCACCGTGTCTGTCATTGACCGGCAGCTCATCAGAGGCCACCTGGTGCTTCTGTTGAAAGAAGACTTTCCAGGGTAGGGGAACACTGACACCTGTCCCTCCAGGCTGCACCCGTGCCCAGGGAGGGGCTCAGGCCATCTTGCTGCTAGTCGGTCCCTGGCCGTTTCCAGCTCCCGGGTGCCTGGCAGACGCTGCAGCAGCTCCGCACATCCCCAGATGAGAGCAGCTCCTCAGACATCAGGAAATGAGCCTGCAGAAGTGCGGCCGCCTGGATTCGCTCCCTGAGAAAATGCTAGCTTTGGCAGCTGGCCCTGACGGAGGCAGTTCCAGGGCACAAGCTGCCACAAGGCCCGGGAGGACTGCCATGGGGAGCTTGGAGAGCACAGGGAGTGAACCCTGCCCATGAGGGGCCTGGAGGACCCGCAAGCAGCTGCTGGGCACAGGAGTGGCCCATCAGAGGCCCTGCCAGCCTGGGCGTGGTCAAGACAGGCTCACATCCTTGGGCCACGCTCCCTCCTTGTGGTCCTGGGGAATGGAAGGGGCGTGGCGGGACTTGGAGGGAAGGAGAGCGAAATCCAAGTATTCCCGTCTACTGTACAGAGAGTGTGTGTGTGTGTGTGTGTGTGAGAGAGAGAGAGAGAGAGAGACACACACACACACACACACACACGTGTGCCACATTTTCATGAGGCAGCCCCACTTACCCATGCAAGTTCCTTCATCTTAAAAATAGCCCACATTTCCATGTGTTTCACACAGGGTTAGGCCTGGGAGGGACAGATCCTTGGCCCCATATAGAGGGGGAAAAGAGAAATTTTCCAACAGCTGCAGCTCCGCAGGAAAGCAGGCACTCGCTACCTGAGGAGCAGCACAGCGAGGCCCAGGCGGGTCCCTGTCGGACAGCTGCTTCTACCCATGCCGCAGAGCTGGTGGGACCACGTGTCCCCACCTGAGGTCCTTTTGGGATCAGGGGAGGTGAAATTAAGAAAAGATAACACTTAGTTCTCACCCAGGTCCGTGACTGTGGATGATCATGCGCCCAGGGGCCTCTCGTAACGGGGGTCCTAGAAGACCTGGTGGGTCAAGAGGCAGGGGATCGTCAGTGACCCTGAGCTTCAGGGTGCAGGGCGTGCCTGGCACCTGCCACTCCTGCCTCTGGAAAGCACTCAGGGGCACAGGTGGGAGGCCGGAAGGTGTGCACAGGGACATGGGGGAGCAGGGAGCCTGAAAGCACATGGACGGCTCCCCTGCAGGGACCTGGGCTGGGCCCTCACGTGAGCCTCAGGCCCAGTGGAGCCAGGGCAAGCACTTGGAGAAATATGCTTCCCACCCCAGCCCTGCCCAAGTTAGACCCCAGCTGCACCCAGGAGGAGCCATCCCCATGTCCCCCAGGTGGTCCCCTGCACCAGGGGCTGCTGGGCTGAGGCCAGGAGGTGCAGAAGACTTGTGGCCCAACATGGCTTACTTTAAACATGAGGTCAGCAGTGACAACGCATCTGTCACAGGGCACACTGTCAAAGTTCTAAACCCCAGACCCTGGGCAGTTGCCTCACTTGGAAATCAGGTCTCCTCAGGTGGGAAAATAAAAGAGCTCACTCGGGTACACTCTTGCCTGACATGGCTGTCCTCATAGAAAGGGGAACCCTGGGCGCAGACGGACCCACACAGACACGGGAGGAGACTGCAGGCACATACCGAGCACTGCCCGGGCTTCCGGAAACTGGAGGAACCAGTTGGCCTTAGATTTCTGACTTCTGGACTGCGAAGTTTGTGGGAGAAAAGATTTTTGATGTTTAAGTGACCCCATCTGTGGTCCTTTGCTGTGGCAGACCCAGGAAAGGAAATCAAGTGCTGGGTGATTCTGTAGTCTTTGTTCAATTTGCAGAAAGAGCTCTGCCCTCAGTTACTCAGGAGTTAGCAGCAAGGCGGTGTAGACAAATGGCGTGGGCTTTGGATTGAAAAAGACCCAGGTTCAAATCCTACCACACCACTTACTTTCTGTGTGACCTTGAGCAGATCACGAAGAAATGATAATGGTAAATCCAGGAGAGGGGTGAAGATGGGGCACCATGGCTGGCCCACAACAGTGGGAGAGTTGTTCAGACAACTGGACAAACTTGCTCCAGACCCCAGCCAGTGTCTGACCTAGAGCAGGACACTTGACATCCACTCTGGGCCTTGCGAGGCCTGTGCTGTGCTTTGCTGGCAGAGTTGTGTACGGAGCCTCGAATTCTCTCCAAGCAGAGGCATGACTGACACCGCCCAACACAAGAGAGACAGAGCAGAATCCCTCTGAGCCCTGCAGGGACCATGGGGTTGCACGGGCCCAGACAAAGGCAGCTGCACTGCTGAGCTTGTTTGCAGAGGCTGCCACCTGGCCTTGGGCTCTTGGTGCGTCTTCCAGGCTGAGCTGTGCACCCACCAAGTTCACCTGCCGGAGTCCTGGCCCCACGATGGCAGGGTGTGGCTGCATTTGGAGAGGGGGCCTTTAAAGAGGCAATTAAGGTAAAATGAGGTCACCAGGGTGGCCCAATCCAACAGGCCCTGTCCTGCAAGGACAGTGGGGTCACACAGGCACAAACACTGCACAAGGAAAGGGTGAGGACACAGGGACAGTGGCAGCTACAAGTCAAGGAGAGAGGCATCTGAAGGAGCCACTCTGCCACACCCTGACCTCAAACTGCTGTTTCCAAGAGCTGGGAGGCTGCAGCTCTGCTCTTGAAGCCACCTGGTCTGTGGGACTTTGTCACCATGGCGTGAGCTGATGCACACAGTGTGGGGACACCATTGATGGTGGACAGAGAGGCATGTGCCAACGTCAGGCGGGTCCGGACTCGGAGGAACCGAAGAGCCAGGAGGAAGTGAGTTGCTCTCTTGGATCCCCAGGAAGAGGTGGGTGGCGAGGGCGGAGCTCAGAGCACCTATGTGGCTGTAATTAACAGTCACAGGATGGTCCCCTCGTCAGATGCTTTGGGATATTGTACAAGTCTCCATTTTGCTGACTTGGAGAAAAGAATGGCAATAGATAAATGGAAAGCTTGCTGACGGTGGTGTGAAATGATGCTTCATCTAATTATCGCCATTCCGCGGTGTCACTAGCAGACACTCGCAGAGAACGGTAATGACTTCTGCGTTTATATCACAGCTTGGATTTGCCGTCCTAAGCCCAAAGCGCAGGGACCCAATATTCCCTGGGACAGAGTCTCTTACAGACACGCGACAGAGTGCAGGAAAGGCAGGTGGGTGGCAGGAGGACAGGGCTGGCCTGCAGGACACTGAAGATGTCAAGGAGCCATGGCACAAGCAGAGCAGAGCTCTGCCAGGCCCTACCGCCCTGCCCCGTGCCATGGTCTACCCTCGAGGGTGACCTGACACCCTGGTGGGTCAAATCTAGATGAATGCAGCCCCCAAAGGTGTGTCCCTTCTAAACCTCCAGATGCACCAGGTGGCCTTGTTTGGAAGGAGGCCTTTGGAGATGCAAGGAAGGATTCACATGGCGTCGTGCAGGACTGGGGACCTGACCTTAGAAAAGATGGCAAAGGGTGCAGAGAGGCAGAGCACGGCTGTGTGAGAGTGGAGCAGACTCACAGGGGTGAGTCTGCCAGCCCAGGAGCCCGGACAGCCAGCAGCCAGGCGCAGCAGAGACCTGGGCAAGAGCCTCCTCAGGGCCCCAGAGGCCAGCCCCGCCCATGCTGTGACTCCAGGCTCCAGCCTCCAGAACTGCAGGAGGATGTGCTCTACCCTTCCACGCCACCCAGCACGTGGGGACGAGAGCGTGTTCTACCCTTCCACACCACCCAGTGTGTGACGATTGGTTATGGGAGCTGAGACGGGTGACTTGAGCAAGTCCTTGCTCCTGGCAACCAAGGAAAGCATAAAGAAAACACCACCCAAGGCTATGACCAGATGGATGTTGTGACAGCAAAGGCCCCAGGTGACCAGGCTCATTGACAATACAGCCTGTGATCTTGGACAGTGAGGAAGAGAGGGGACCTGCTTCCTGAGGGGCCAGGGCAGGCATCTGCTGTGGAGAAACTGGAATGTAGACAACCTGAGATGTTGGGCCAGTCCCAGACCATGTCACAGGACCGTCTGCTGTGACCTACTGCAGAACGTCACCGGGGCAAGGTGGCTCAGCTCCTCTTCCCGATCTGTTGCTCAGAGTTAGGAGAGGAGCACTGGGACTTCCAAGGGCGCTCTCCAAGCATCCGAGCTGTACAGCACAGGTGGCCTGCAGTCAGGGAGGAGCAGTGGCTCTATGGGCCAGGTGCCCGTTGCACCTCCATCTGTGAAGGCCCAGTGAGTACAGCCAGGACTCTCAGCTCTCAGTTGTGGCCTGGCACCATGGGACACCCAAGGCAAACTAGGGGTCAGGAACCCGGCCTCCCAAGACAAACAAGTCTGTGTACCTGCCGGGAGTGACCTGCCCTCACATCTGGGCACAGCAAAGCCAAACAGTCCCTTGTGGATTCATGACATCAGGAGCCTGAAGGTGGCCTCTGCCAGGCCCCAAGGCTGCGAGGATGACAGCCTCCGAGAGGTAGCCCACCTCCATTCAGAGCCCAGGCTTCTTACTCTCACCCCCAAAGTCCCCTGGAAAAAGACTTCAGATTTTCAAAACAGTCCTTGATGGTGGGCACCATCCCCCCACCTTCACAGCCCCCCTGGTGATGTAGGAGAGGTGCCCGCCTCACTCGCAATCAGGGAAGTGCAGGTGGAGGCCCTGTCAGGTGCCTCTGGTGCCCATTCAATTGACAGCAATCCAGCTGGCGTCCTGTGCTCAGGGCGGGGACCTCAAGCACCACTCCCACACTGCTGGCCGGAGGACAAATCAGTGGCGGCTTTGGAAAGCACCTGGAGCTGCACCTGCCACACCGACCCCCCAAGGCAAAGCCCAGCCCTGCTCCTGCCCTCTGAGACTTCTGGGTCAACCATAGGAGGCCTCGTGCCTTCCACCAGGAACCTCGGAAAGCGCTGTAGGAGCCTGAGTGCCGCTCTGGGAGACACCCAGGAGAAAGACCCCAACCCCTGGGGATGGGGGGCCGGGCAGCCCAGCCTTCCACCTGCTCAGCTCCTCCTGGCTGAGCTCGGGTGTGGCGGGCAAAGGAGTCACCCCTCTCCTCAGCTCTGCTGGCAGCACGTGTGCCTGTGGTTGCATGGGCTGGTCCATCACAGAGGCAGGGAACAGGGCACTCAGCAAGGGCACTCCTAGGAGCTCACAGACACCTGCACGGTCCTTGTGTCCCTTGTAGCAAAACCCAGAAGCAACTAAAAGCTCAGTGGCAGAAAAGAGTGCACCATGGGAAAAACCCACAGTGGAATATTGCACAGCTGTGAAAATGAGCAAACAGTAGCTTCCTGCTGAGGACACAAATGGGACTCGGGCACCACGGGGACATCAACAGCTAATCCCAGAAGTCTACTTATGCTACAAAAAGAGGCAACACTAAACATGTATTATTTAGGGATAAGACTGAAACAAAGGCGAGGACACCACCTGGGGATGGTGACAAGCCTTGGGAGATGGGAAGCAAGTGGCATGGGGGCAGGGGGTTGCACTCAATGGCTACGGTTCCTGGATTGGCTTGTAGGCCCAGGCACTCCTTGTGTTTCTTACACACTCACTTTAAAAAAAACACAATCGTGGTCCTGAGCAATAAGATGACTTTCATTCCCTCTTTGCTTTAAAAACAAACTCCTTCCTGGACAGAAACCTAAGTCTGCAGTCCTGAATAGCCACAGGGGGATGGCGAAGATGGCCCCAGCAGGGGCTTCTAGCTTTGGACGACAGGGTGTGCCGTGCACCCCATGATCCATAGGAATCCGCTCCATAAAAGGCAGCCTTCCCCTGGCACTGTGAGCTTGATCTCACAGCTGTGTGCTGACCACTTACCACAGAAAGATATTACTTATAAAAGATGATTCCTGAAAGGAAAGTTTGGGGTTTTATTATACCTCTGGGCTAGATTAGGCGATCTTGGAAGAAATAAGGTTGTACCCTTTTCATTTCCTATCCACAGGACAATATTTTAGCAATGTCAGGGTCAGGGAGAAGGAGCCCAGGGCTGGGGCCACGTGATGCACGGCTGTGGAATCAGCGCCCGCGGAGCGCAGAGGCCACTCATCCCCCGCCCTAACAGGAGCAAGGAGGCACATCTGATTGACGGTCCTGGGCAACGTGGGAGGCCTTGAAGGACAGGTGTGGGGTTGCAGAAAGCAGCCCAGTAGGAGGAACCTGCCCACCGGCCATGTGGGGCTGGGAGTGCCCAGGTCATCCTGCAGGAGGGCTCCACCCTAGGCCACCTGTGTGCTATCTCACCTTCCCTAGGTGTTGTTGCAGCAGTTCTTCGCTCCCTCCCTAATGCCCTCTTATTTCCAATGTCAGGGTTGGTCTTCCCCCCGCTGTGCCATGACTCTGAGTTACAGGATTTTTAGGGCCACCAAGGCTCTTCTCATGACCACGGAGGGTCCCTTCTTCCCATCCTGACCACAGAGCCCTCCAGGCAGGACCTGAACAGTGGATTACCATGGAGGTAACAGCACGAGAGGAAAGTGCTGGAATCTGCCCCTGTGCTGGGCACCAGGGCAGTTTGGAAAGGGCAGCACTAGGAGCCAGGAGGGCGCTGCCTCCCACACAGGACGCCCAGAGGAACCCCAGGAGCCTCCTCCAGATAGCCTGGGGAGCCTGGAGCTCTCCTGAGGCACCCGGCTGCACCTACCCTGCACTCCAGTCCTCCAGAGATGCGATGCTCCCGGAGTCAGCCCCAGGGCACCTTGAGTCTGTGCCATTTCCCCATGGTTTCCTTGTCTGTGAAATAGTCAGGAGGGTCATCTTGCAGACTCCGCCACTGCACAGGGTCAAAGGTGACGACCACTGCTGTGATCGCTCCCATGCAGGACAGACATTGCCTCCCAAGGTCAGACAGCCACCTGGCCTGTCCCTGCTTGCCCTCCAGGGCCCCTCTGAAAGTGAATCTGCCTCCTGGTGAATGCGGCATCTCACTTACGCTATGGAAACAGTCATTATTTGAGCTCCGCAGAGACAGACAGCCCTGGACCCTGGCCAAACCGGAGAGCCCCGCGTGCCCGAAGATGAGGCACAGACAGATGATGTTTATGGCAGAACAGTCACACAGACGGGAGGCTGGCGGCAGCCACGGGAAACCCAGGCTGGCCAGGTTGCCACCGCCCCCTGGCTGGGCAGATGCCAGCTGGGGCTGTCGTTTGCAGGGGAGCCAGCTCCAAACTGGGCGACAGCTCAATTCAGAGGAGAAATGGGCTCCCCTGACAGGCGCTCCGCTTTCTTTGTTACCCAAAACAATCCCAGCCTACTTTGTTGCTCCTAGATGTCAGGGAAGGGAAATATTTTCATTTCACTGGACACAGAGACAGCTGTGTCCCACCTTCTGGAGGGTGTCCATTCTGCTCAGGACACATGGGCTGGCCACCTGCTCCCATGGGTGGAAAGAGAGGCAACTCTGCCTCTCTCCCTCGCAACAACCCTGACCCCAAGCCACCAGACACCCCAGCGCAGTACATGTGTGCTCAGAAGGGGGCTCTCTCCTGCTCCAAACTACATACAGCCACCAGGCAGCTCCGTTCCCAGAGACTCAGCTCAGGCAAAGGCTACCGGAGCCCTTCAGGAAAAGTGCCATCTCAGAGATGCTGTGGCTGGTGCCGGAGAGTCTGATGGCCAGCCGTCCAGGCCTGGTCTAAGAAGGAAGGCTGACGCCCCAGCTGCTCCCTGCTGCGTAGGCTACACTGGGTCTGTTCAAGGCTTGAGAGGCTCAACAGCAGGGGCTGTGCCTTGTCCTTCTCTGAATCCATGTGACCTGAGCCAGTTTTATGCAGAGTAGGTTCATGAAGCAGTGGATGGATGCAGGGATGGATGGGGATGGAGGCAGGGATGGATGGAGGATGGGGGATGGAGAGATGGGAGGTGGTGGATGGGTAGATGGGTGGATAAGGGATGGAGGTGCAGGGATAAATGGATGGGGTGGGGGATGGGTGGATGAGAGATGGGGATGGGTGGATGGGGAGATGGAGGGATGAGGGATGGGGGAATAGAGGGATGGGTGGATGCATGGACGGATGATGGGGATGGGGGATGGGTGCATGGATGGACGCTCATATGTATGTATGGGTGGGCAGATGGGAGTAGAAAGGGAAGGGAGGGAAGGAAAGAAGAGTGGATGGAGAGGTGTGTGGGTGGACACAGCTCATTAACTGTCACCCAGTTGAGGGCTACTTCCTGGGCCCTTCCTTTGCCTTGGCCTCTCCAGGGGCTCCTGCTTCATCTCATTGCTCTGCAGGGATTTGGCTGGAAGAAACACCTAGGTGCCTTTCCCTGGACAAGCTCCCTCCCAACTTGCCTTCTCTGGAGCTCTTTCCAGAAAAGAGAAGACAAGCTAGCCCAAGAGTTGGAAACCCGGCGGTGGGCCTGAGCCAGCTCCCTGCCCGTGTCTGAACACAACACTGCATAGCCACATCCTTCTGACTCCATGTGGCCTGCGCCTGCTTTTGTGCTCGGGAGCAAAGCTGAGTCCTCGTGACAGAGACCACCTGGCCAACAAAGCCTGCGATGCTTTCTGACCAGCCCTGCACAGAAAAGGGTTGCAATTTCCAGAGCCCTGTGTCCCTGTCCCTGGCTGTCAGGGGAGCCCTGTGTCCCTGTCCCTGGCTGTCAGGGGAGCCCTGTGTCCCTGTCCCTGGCTGTCAGGGGAGCCCTGTCAGGCCCTGTTTCTGGCT
>PVKS010039566.1:0-17174 GCA_004027875.1 Aplodontia rufa | reverse complement strand
GCTTCCAGTGTTTGCAGCTATTCCCAGTTAAAACTGGGAATTTGGACTGGCTGCAGGCTTCTGCAGCTGAAATAGTGTTAGCAACTCCTCAGCTAAAAGCTGGGTATTGCAGCTCTTAGTGTGGTGGAAATTTACCCTGGGAATTCAGCACCAATCTTCTGGGTTCTTGTCTCAGGAATTTGAAGAATAAAATCCACAGACAATCATGGAAGAAGGAGTAAAAAGGAGTAGGATTTATTTAAGGAAGGAGAGCAAAGACTGCACAAGGCAGAGGGTACTTGGAAGCAGGACACTACCATCTAATAGAGGTTAGACCAAGGATTATATTTATTTGGGGTATGAGCATATTTAATATTTATGCAAAGCAGGCATGGAGAAATGCATCTACATCATTGGTTGAAACCTATGCAAAACAGCATTGAAACTAAGCACCAAAGTCATTGGTGAAAATCTATGCAAAACAGGTAGCAATTCTTTCCAAGTTCTCACCTGTGTCCACCCCCACTTCTTAGTTTTTCCCCCTCTTGGACAAAGGAATTGCTCCCACAGGTGAGCTTTATGGTCATTTGCATATGAAGACCCTGAGCATACCTGTTATTGGCTCTCTTTCAAGTGTGGTTGAATGGGGGGCCTTTAGAGCATACTCAAGGCCTTCAACCTTTAACCAATGGTGTTGTTGACCAGTGTCAATGCCTGTTTTACATAGATTTTAACCAAGGATGTAGATGCATTTCTCAATGCCTGCATTGCCTGAATGTTAATTATGCTCATACCAACATCAATATAAACCCAGCCTAACATACTGAGACAGTATCCTGCTGCCAGGTACTATTCTGCCTTGCGGAAACTCTGCTCTTCTTCCTAAATAAATTCTACTCCTTTTATTCCCCCTTCCATGGTTGTCCATGGATTTTATTCTTCAAATTCACCAGACAAGGACCCAGAAGATTGGTGCCAAATTCCAGGTGTGTGCTTCCACACCAAGAGCTTCAACGCACCACAAGAAATCCCAGCTCTTAGCTGGGTAGCTGCTAACACTTTTGGGCTGCAGAGACCTGCAACTAGCCCAAATTCTCAGTTTTAACTGGGAAGAGCTGCAAACACTGAAAACAGGCTACTTTGGCCACAGAATTCTGTAGCCCGGCCCTCTTCATCTACCAGCAGAAGCAGAGAATCTGGTCTCGTCTCAAAAAACCCCACATAGCTATGAGGTATTAGGATCTACTCTAGATCAATCTAAATCAAACTTTTTGGAGGTTTTTCCTAGGTATATGCCTTGTAAAGCTCACCTGATGATTATGATGTACACACAGGACTGAGAATTAATGCTTTCTTATTAATGCCTTGACATATCTTTTCAGATTGACTCCTTTTCTTTCCCAACAGTCCAATTATAAAACCTTAAAATAATAGGACATCAAAAACATCAACCATGGGGGCTAGAGTGGTGGTTCAAAGGTTACAACTCTTACTTGGCATGCACCAATATACAGGTTCAGACCCAGCACCACATACACAATGAAGTGTCCAAGCAACGAAAGCCACATGAAAAACTAAATAAAATTGATTCTGTGTCTCTCTCTCTCTCACTGTCCCTCTCTTAAAAAAAAAAAAAAAAAAAAAAAAAGCATCACCCATAAGGGAAATTAGACTTTATCAAATTAAAAACTCCTGCTCTTTAGAAAAAGCAAATGACAGGATTTTAAGTGCATGCATCTATAATTTGAAAGATATTACATATGTATATTATATATCTTAATATATCTTACATACAATTTGTATCCAGAAGATATAAAGAACACATACAATTCAATAATAAAGTGACAAACAACTCAATTTTACAATGGGGAATGTATTTGAAAAAAAACTCACCAAAAAGGCATATAAAAAGCAAATAAAGAACAAAGTTTTAATTTATGCCTTTAAACATCAGAAAATACAAATTAACACCTCACCGATTTACTACTACACTGAGTGGTAGATCCGTGTGAACTTTCACAAATTGCTGGTAGGAATATAAAATGGCATAGGCACATTGGAAAATAGTTTGGCAATTTCCTACAAAGTTAAGCATCCACTTTCCATATGACCCACCCTTATGATTCACCTAAGAAAAATAAAAGCATTTGCTCACACAAAGACTTTTACAAATTGTTCTTTGCAGCTTTATTCATAATGGCCCCAAACTGGAAACAATCTGAATATCATCAATTGGAGAGTTGATAAACAAGTTGTGGTATATCCGTATAAAGGAATATACCTCAACAGTAAAAAGTTGCAATTTACTGTTATTACACAACAATGTGGGTAAATGTGAAAAATACTTTGCTTAATGAAAGAAATTAATTATTACATACTTAACAATTACATTGTATGAAATCTTGAACAGGTAAAAAATATCAAGACACACAGAAAGGCTATCAGGAGTTGCTTGAATATGAGGGGAGGAGGACCATCTGCAAAGAGCATTAAGAAACCTTTTGGAGAGAGAGGAATTAAAATGTTTTGTATCTTGATTGTGGTAACGACCACATAGGTCTCTATACTTATCAAAACTTGTTGAACTATGTTCTTAAAATGAGTACTTTTTAGTATGCGTAAATTATACTTCAATCAACTTGATTTATATAAAGATTCAATGTGGCATAGAGCAAAATAATGTATATAAAGTACTTAGCACAGTTGCAATCACCTAACAGGTCCTCCACAAATGTACCATTGTCTGTGATGGAAACTCAAGGCTGTCCAGCATTTATCATCTTCCTTGCACCTGCAAGTCCACCAGGAAACAGGAGACAGTTACAGAAAAAGCAAGGACAATTACTATTAAAAATATCCAGGTTGGTTATGTGATATTTTTATTGTTGTTGTTGCTGCTGTTGCTTTTTGCTTATTGTATTATGTCCTTTTCCCCCTCTCTAAATTAGCAAAATTTTATACATGCCTTGAGAAAAGAAATACTGTAGTCAGTGGAAGTTTGGATGCCTGGACTCTTCTCTGGGTATGGAATTTACTTGTCCAAGTAAATTAACTCTCTGAGCTTTTTTTAGTCAGCCTTTCATTGCTGTGACTAAAAGACCCAACAAGAACAATTTTAGGAGGAAAAGTTCATTTTGGGGCTCACAGTTTCAGAAGTCTTAGTCTATAGAAACCTGGCTCCATTCTTCAAGGCTTGAGGTGTGGCTGAATATTATGATGGCACAGGTTGGTGGAGGAAAGCAGCTCAAGGGATCGCATCACAAAGCAGAGAGAGAGAGAGAGTGTCATTCACCAGATAGAAAATATATACCCTAAAAGCATGTCCCTCAATGACCCATCTCCTCCATTCACATCCTACCAGCCTAGTTACCACCCAATAAATCCTTATCAGGGGACTAATTCACTGATTGGGTTAGGCTCTCATAACCCAATCATTTCACTTCTCAGTCTTTTTGCATTGCCTCATATAATATTGAGCCTTTGGAGGATACCTTTCATTCAAACTATAACACAGCTCCACTCTTTTTGGTCAAGGTTCTGTGTACACACATATTTATTGCAACTAATATCTGTAAAAGTAATTCAGTTTTCACATCTCTGAACCATTTCTCTATTTTTGTACATAGTAATCGTAGACTCTCCCTGCCTTTTCCTCTTAGTCTATAGTTAAAATTTTCTTTACTTATGTTCTATTTTCACAGTATCTTTATAGGAAGTAGGACACAATCCTTTCATGTGCCAGATGGTTGCCTAGTGAATGCCTCAATGTAGTGGCTTAAAACAACAACATTTATTTTGCTCCTAAAGCTTCAGTTTGGGAAGGGCTCAGCAGGAATGGCTCATCTGCTCCACTTGGCAGCAGCTGGAGCAATTTGAAAACTGGAGTCATCTGAAAGATCCTTTGCTCTTATGCCTGAGGGATAGACCAGGGAGACTCAAACCGCTAAGGGCTGGAACAACTGGAGCCCTCAATCATCTTTCCCCATGTCCATGAGTTTTCTACATGGTCTTTACAATATGCATGGCTTCAAAATACTACAATTCTTTACATGTTGGCTCTGTGGCTTTCAGTGTTCCAGAGAGAGAGAGAGAGAGAGAGAGAGAGCGCTCTGGGCAGAAGTTTTGTTGCCTTTCCTACCTTCATTTGAAAAGTCACATAGTGTCAGTGTGGCCTAATTATGTTCATTTAAAGCAAGACATTATGATTGATCTTTATTCATGGGAAGGAGAAGTTGATTCCACTTTTTGATAGAATGTTAAAGAATTTGAGAATACATTTTAAAATTATGGCCTACTAGGTCAAATAAAGGTGTTTGTGAATGATAAATGGCTTAAGAAGGGATTTCTCCCTCTTCTCTCAGAATTGACCTGTCAAGATCATTCCTGTCCTACTTCAGAGGGTTGGTGCTTCAGGCACTGTGATGCCCTATGATGAAAGGAACCCCTAAATAACATTGCAAAACTATTCATAGTGTAACCCTCAAAAGTCAACTGGAAGGAATGATTTGTGCTAATCTCAGTTCTGTCTGCAGCTGGAAATGAAAGGCAAGAGTGCCAACTATGTTTTGCCTTGGTGGAGGGTCAGAGAAACAGATCTTTCATCCTGTCTCCATCAACCAAAATTACACTGAAGAACAGATGGACAGTTTTGAGGGTAGCACTTCTTACAGGGTAAAAACTCCCCTCAGTGTCTAAAGTAAATAAAATACAGCAGATGGCAGGGTAAAAAGAGTGCAATCACTGTATAGAGCCAATGACAATAGGACAGTTGCAGAACTTACACAAAGAAGAAAATTTCAGACTCTTGCCCAGTGCTCAGAGAGTTTATGTCACTTCTCATACTTTCTTATCAGAATACCAAAAGAGAGAAAGACTTCATCTCCCAGTATCTGACTGAGTGAAGGGTTGCCCAAAGATTTCTCTCTAAGATCATTGTTTTTTTACTTCTCATTTTAATTAAACTTTTCATGTGATGCTTGTATTCTATACCATAATGTATCCAACTTTAATATGAAATGAGTGCTGTCTTTACCAAAATTTTCATAAGTAAAATTAATAACCTGAGAAAATGAGCCATGTTTACTCTGATTATTTCCTAGTCCTCATTCAGGTTCTTCTTGGGCTTGTAAACCCTCTTTAAGAGAGTAACTCTAATCTCCATCTGAAATGGAATTTCAGGGCTTGAGAGAATTTATTTTATATTTACTGATTTCACACTGACTATATAAATTATAAATCCTTAACTTTTCTTTGTATTCAGCAAAATAGAAATCAAAGTATATATTAAATTTTAAGGTTATTAGAATTATAAGCCTCAAAGGTCCAAAGTATTTTTTTACATCCAAGGTGATGTCCTACCTCATCTTAAGCCTCAAGGAATGAAGTCAGCCTTCTATGGACATAGACCTCAGAAACTGTGAGACCACAAATAAACTTTACCTCCTAAAATTGTTCTTGTCAAGTCTTTAAGTGACAGCGGTAAGAAAGCTGACTAAAACACCTAGTTTCCAAGTCAAAACCTTAAGAGACTACCCACATGCACTTCTGTCCTCTTGGAATACAAATTCTTAGAATGCAGACACCCACACTGTGAAAAATCCAGGCACCATATGGACAAATGTACACAAAGAGGAGTCAAGGTCTCAGGTGGACAGCCTGAGTTGAATTTCCAACTGACTGTAACAGGCAGGCATGTAGGTGAGCCATATTGGAGGTAAACAGCCCAGCTACAGTTGAGCACCTCTCACTGAGGCCATATGGAGCAGAGATCAGCTGTCCACACTGATTATCCTGCCCAAATGGAACATTTGTGAATAAAATTAAGAACTGTTAGGCCAGGGCTGGAGTGGTGGCTCAGCAGTTGCATACTTGCCTTGCATGTGTGAGAATGGGGGTTCAAACTCCAGCAGCACTTATGCAATGAAGTGTTGAAGCAATAAAAGCCACATTAAAAACTAAATAAAATTGATTTTCTTTCTCTCTCTCTCTTTCATTGTCCCTTTCTCTTAAAGAAAAAAAAAAAAAAAAACCTTAGACCAATAAGTTACAGGGTTTTTTGAGTTACACTGCAATACATGGCAATGGGCAAAGAATTTGAACAAATACTTCACAAGGGAAGACATACAATGGTCAATAAGCACTTGAAAAATGTGACATCATTAGTCTCCAGGGAAATAGAAATTAAAACCACAATAGATATCAATACACACCCATTCGTATGGCTAAAATTAAAAAGATCCACCCATACCAAGAGTGGTGAGAATGTGGAGAAACTGGAACTCCCATACTTTGCTAATGGAAATGTTAAATTAAATAAAATTAGTGGGCAATTTTTTAGAGTTAAACATACCCTGTGACCTAGCAAGTTTACTCGTAAGTATTTACCCAAGAGAAATAAAAACATATGTTCACCAAAAACTTCTATAAGAACATTCCTGGCAGCTTTTATCATAATAACCCACTGGATACAACCCAAATGTCTATCAACCAGAGAATGGATAAATAAATTGTGATATATTTATAGAATGGTAAATAAAACTGAATACAATAAAAAAGAAAGAACTATTGATACAAAAAATATTGTTGATCAATCTCAAAAATATGCTGAGGGAAAGAAGTCAAACACAGAGTCCATTTATGTGATATTCAAAGTTATGCAAAACAAATCTCCTAAGCAGTAGAGACATGATTCTGTTCCCAAGAAATCTGGTTTCTAGAGCTGGTAATTTTAACTGTGATGTTATATGTGTAAGTTTGTAGACAAAAAATTTTAAGGTAATAAAGAAAAATGTTTAACATTATATGAACGATGAGATTCAGAGGTAGTACAACTGAGGAGAGATAAAAATAGGACTTTTATTTTTGTTCTCTAAATAATGATATTATTTCAAAAAATTTAAAAGATCATGTACAACATTAAAAAAAATTTATTGGGTACAATTTATCTAGAGTAAAATACACGTGTTATATTTGATTTTGGGGGGTTTAAAAATTTTATAGAGAGGGGGCAGTGAGAGGGAGAGAGAGAGAAAAAGAGAATCAATTTTATTTAGTTTTTCATGTGGCTTTCAGTATTCTGACACTTTGTTGTGTACATGGCGCTGGGGTATGAACCCATGTCCCTGTACATGCGAGGCAAGCACTGAAACAGCTGAGCCACCACTCCAGTCTCATCATAGTTTTTTTTTTAATCAGCTTTGTAGCAAGTACATACCCATATAATCAAAATATAGAGTCACTGAATTACCACAAACATCAATTTCCTCTTTGTTCAGAGGCAACCACTATTCTGTGTGTTCAGCCAGAACAAAGCTGAACATTATTAAAAAGAATGTAGCACAATATAATACCCAATAACATAACATTTCATAATGTGGTATTAAATAAAAGATTATCAGACATGCAATAAAAATAGAAATATATGATTCATACCAGGAAAAGGCCATAAATAGGAGCAGAACCAGAAATGACAGAAGTTTAGGAAACTGGAAAACAAGAACTTTAAAACAACTATGATATGTATGCATAATACGCTCAAGAAGGGGGAAAACACAAAAATGCTGAGTAGCAGAACAGAAGATGTTAAAAAGAGAGAGCTGGAAGTAGAACTCATAGAGGTGAAAATGATGTTATCTGAAGAAATATACACATTGAATAGTATGACAACCAATTTGAAATGACAGAAGAACAAATAAGTGGACATGAATGCATAGCAATAGAAAGTATCCAAAATTAAGTGCAGAGAAAAAAGACTGCCCTAACCAAAAATACTATCTAGTACCCATGGAACAAGGCTGTTAAACATGTCCTAGAAAAATAGTGGGGAGATAAATGAAGGAATAATAGGTAAAATTCATCTAAATTTAATGAACTTGAATGTCAATATAGCTCAGTGAAACTCAAGCAGAATAAATATAAAGAAAACTATGCCAAAATTCATCATAACCACATTGCTGGAAGTCAGAGATAAAATGAAAATCTTAAAAGCATCCAGAGATTAAGACCTATTACCCACAGAGTAATAAAGATAAGCATGACAACAGACTTCTTATGAGAAAACATGCAAACCCAAGGACAATAGATAAACATCTAAAAATGCTGTCTGAAAGAACTGTCACAGAATTCTATTTCCAGGAAAATTATTTTTCAAAAATTAAGGCAAATGGAAAATAAATTAGAAATTTTTAAAAGTTTATACAAGTATAAGCTGAAGTAATCTTCCCTACTAAAGGAAGATTCTTTACATTGTACATAAAAATCAGACTGATGGATTGGATTTTAAAAAGCAAGACATGCCTATAGTTTTCTACAAGAGTCTCACATTGTATTTTATGTATAAAGCCACAGATGTTAAAACAAAGTGGATGCAAAAAGAACACCATGTAAAAACTAATCAAAAGAACTCTGAAACGTCTATAACTAATATTAGACAAAGTGGACTACAGAACAAGTAATATTATCTAGGATAAAGAGAGACATTTCATAGTGAGGACAGTTCATCATGAGGGCGTAACAATCCTAAGTACACCTATACCTAAAAATACTAAACAGTGTCAAAACAAATGAAATTAAAAAAAATATAACCAAAATGAAAAATAGGTAAATCCATAGTGATAGAAATTTGAATATTTTTTCTCAGTAATTGATTACAAGCAGACAGCACATGAAAATAAAACTATTAAACAACTGACCTAATTGACATTGTGGAATATCCCATCCAACAACAGCAGAATACAAACTCTTCAAATACACACAGAATATTCACAAAGAAGTATCATCCTTGGGGTCATAAAACAAGTCTTAATAAATTTAAGGGTCTTCAAATTATAGAAAGCATGTTATTTGGCCATAACAATTAAAATAGATATCAGTAACAAAAAGATTTCTAGAAAATCACCAAGTAACAATGAGTCTAAACTCAAATCACAAGAGGAATTAAAAAATAGTTTGAAACAGAGCGAAAATAAAACATATTATGATGTATGGGATGCAGCTAAAACATAACTTTAAATATTTGTATTTGAAAGAAAAAGTCTCAAAGCAATGGTGTTTCCACTGGAAGAAACTAGAAAATAGCAAATTAAACACACAACTGTATATGAATTATACTTCAGTAAGTCTAATTAAAAATAGTCTTATTCTGTGTCCATTTTGACCTGATAGTTTGTCTCACGTTGCTCTTTTTCTGTTGCTTTTCTTCATGTCATAGATTTCATTCTAAATAATATTCTAAATTCTTTATGTGGTAGGGCACAGAAAGGTCAACCGAGACCCTTATTCTCCTGATGCCTTTAGCCTTGTTCAGGAAACAGATGCATACAGACCTTCTGAATCTTATGGTATAAATAATGGCAATGAATGACCATGTGTTAAGCTCTTGCACATATGTTGATTTCATTGACACCAAAATATGGAGAAACCTTAGGGAGTTTAATGATTTCATTTATGATCACAATAAATTGCTCTTTAGACATCCATGGCCTACAGAACTTCTGGACTTGGTTTATTCTCTTTGTAATGTGTGAATATTTATTTTTATCATACAAAAAAGTCATGAAGAAGCCTCTCATAACTCTTGGGTTGTATGAGATCAATGAGCTTTAATGAATTATCAGATCAAGTAAAATTGGTTTGGAAAATAGAATAGGTTGGACGTTATGACAATCTGTTACTCCCCTCAAAACCTGAAGCTCAGTCATCATGTGATATCACAAGAGAGAAAACAGGGAGAGGAGAGGTGTGAAAAGCAAAAGCAAGAAATTACTGTCCCCCTGTTGTCAGGAATCATTTCTGCTCATCACCCCAAGCTAATGAACATATCTCCTCATCTCATGCTCATTTAGGTTTACTTGTGGCAAAATATTCATACCATGAAACCCAGTGGCTCTTTCTTCAGTTTTGTTTGGCAGCCTTGTTAACAGTAATCTCTTTGTGAACAGGCAGGTGCCCACCCAATATTAATATCATCAGATTAATATATAAAATTATTTGTACACTTATGAGCTGATCAGAAGATGGGAACTTTTCCCTAAATTAAACTAGGTTTAATTATTTTTTCAAAGGTCCAGTCTGAATTATTGGGCTGTAATTCCATCTTGAAGGCTATTTGTGGGTCACGCCTCACTTCTTGTAGTTTATGACTTCAACTCAAGCCCTCGATGGAATTATAACCCAACGGTCACAGAGACTGTTATTTATCATCTGTTTATTTTCCAACCAAGCATCAAGTATATTTTGACTTTATGCTCACAGAAAACAGAAGAAGAAAAAGGAGATGAAGGAAGAGGAAGAAGTAATGAAATAGTTTAACCAAAACTAAAGCTATATCCAACCAACTCTAAAATCTTTGGATAAAAACTCATTATCAGACAACAGTTCAGACATGCTATTACTATGTCACCAAACATCTGGAAGCATCTTCTACGTGCAATGAAGTGATAACATCAAATGATTGTTATGCATCTTCTCTTAACTGGGAACTACTGCAATAGAGCTCAGATTGTGGAATGAAGTGGAAGCCATCACTCTCTTCCTTCCCTTCTTTTGTCCACTGCGTACTGATAACAAGTTCTCTGGCAGGAGGTTGCAAACAGTTGGATCAGAGATCAGCCAGGGTCACTGTATGCTCAGGCAGGCCACGTGGTTTCATCTGCTGGTCCCTGCAGTGTGCTGGGAGGGACGCTTCTTGATCTCTCCATGCTGTCACCAGGCTCTGCAGTACAGTTGGCGCTGGGCCTCTGCAAACATTCTAATTTGATGCATAATTAATATAACAGCAATTCAAGGCACAAAAGCTTCTGGGACTAATTAGTGACCTGAATCTCTATGGTAGCCTGCATTCCATTCTTATCAGTGCTGGGAAGAGCTGCAGTCTTAGAAATAATCAGTCTCCCACTTATTACTGTGACACAGCCAAGAGGCAAAGATCATCTTTCCATCCAGTGTGCAAAAATTCCATCAGTGTGTAATCACTTCCCATAGGGACTGAACTTCCCCTGGAAGAGTCTCACTGAATTAGTCCCTCATGAACTTTTTACGTTTCCATATGGGCCTGGGGAGATCTTAATGCAGGTGAAGAAATAAAGACAGTCAGCAAGAGCTCACTGCGCATCTACAGAATGAGCAGCATTGTTCCAGGAGTTTGGAACTAGTTTGAAGGAAAATAAAAGCCTCAGCTGTCTTTTCAAAGACCTTGCAATGCAATAATGAAACACATGGTGATGAGGATGATTGACTTGTGTGCTGCCACTTCTAATACAGTCTGTGGACGCACAACTCCAAGTGCCCTGGGAATCTGACAAAGGACCAATTCAAAATCCAGATGAACTTACCCCAGCAACTTACAATGCAGCATTTTTTGGTGTGGGGTGGGGGGTACCATCTGTCTTCCTTTCTTTCCTTTTTTTTTTTTTTTTTTTTTTTTTTTACAGAAAGAGAGGACAGTGAGAGAGAGAGAGACAGAGAGAATCAATTTTTATTTAGTTTTTCACATGGCTTTCGCTGCTCTGAGACTTCATTGTGTACATGGTGCTGGGGTTTGAACTCACATACGTGCGCATGCCAGGCAAGCACCATAACCGCTGAGCCACCGCTCCAGCCCCTGTCTTCCTTTCTGATTTTCTGTTGCCTTTCACCCACCTCAATAACCACCATATCTTCATCTCACTTGTTCATGCCTTATATAAACTAGACAACAGCCAGCAAATTAAGATCGCAGTCCCAGTCTGGCCCAATACTTCATTTAATTTAGATATGTCTTATTCGGGGACACTTCATGCTCTAACAACTGAGTTGAACAGTTGTGTCAAAGAATGGCCTACAAGTTCTAAAATATTTACTATTCAGCCCTTTGCACAAAAAGTTTGTTTACCCCTGATCAAGACCATAACAAACTAACCAACAGGAGGGTAATCTCAGCTTCAGTCTTTGTTTGTCAAAATTCTTTGGGACAGTGTGCCATTGGCCATCACATGAGCAAAGCCATCAACAGAATGCATCACTTGCAGCTTCTGCTCATTATCACCCAATTACTAAGTGCATATGTATTACTTTCCATGAGGTCTCCTTTACAGTTCTCAAACTTTTATTTATTTAACAAACACTTATACTTACTATATGACAGGCACAGGTGCACCTCAATTTACAATGGGGCCATGACCCAATAAACTGGTTGAAAATATTGTAAGTCAAAAATGCATTTAATAACCAAACCTACTGGACACCACAGCTTAGACAAACTTCCCTTAAACATGCTCTTAACACTTACATTAGCCTGTAGCTATGCAAAATCCCCTAGAACATAGACTATTTTATAACTAAATGTCAGATATGTCATGTACAAATGTAGATGGGCATTTGATAGACATGATGGGATGTGAAAACACAAAACACAATATCTAAAAATGCTGATGACACAGCATACTGTAGAGTGTGGACTGTTTCCCTTCACGATTGACAGGAAGCTGTGGCTTTCGGCTACTGCCCAGCATCACAAGAGGGTATCATTCTACATGTTACTACACTGGGGAGGAAAATCAATATTGGAAATCTGAAGTACAGTGTCTCCTGAACATAGGCTGCTTTCACGCCATCATAAATTTTTTAAAAATTGTAAATGACACCATTGTAACTGGGAATCTTCTGTAATTAAATTCATTCATTTTGTCCTTACAATCACTCCACAATGTTTTACTATCATCCCCACATCAAAGAAGAGGAAACTAAGGCATAGATAAGTTAAATAAGTTGTCCAGGGTTCTTAATGGTAAGTGAGAGAGTCAGGATGTGAACCCAAGCACCTCAGTACCCTCTTCTTTGCTCTTTCCTAATTTTGTCAATGGAAACTTTGGTACATAGTACCCCCTGGGGCTATTACCTGATTAGCTATTGTCACCTTGCAAATTCTCTTAGAGCTTCTAATTTAAACGCATGTGAATATTACACCCAACTTCATAATAAATGTTATTTTATTTCAAAGAAGTTCCCAATTTTTTATTGTAAAGATACACTGTGGTAAGCCTATGTCCTCTGGTACTCGTGAACACAATACCATGCTTACCGTGGGATACAGACATGCCCATTTTGAGAGACATAGGCAGAGCTTATTTTTTGCTATGGACCATCCCTTACTACATCCAAATTTGGCACTCAAATATTCATTCATCTGATCAACCATAATGACTTGAAAAACTGGGATTTTTCTTTCTTTCCTCTATATGTATATAAAATGTGTATATATACAATATAATAAAATATGCTTATCTAACATATAAACATTGTATAAATATATATGTGCATATTTACACATATATACATACATGTATATATAACATGTAAATGTATTTGTCAACAGATGCTTTATTAAAAAAGGATTATGCAGAACATGTAAAATGTTATAAAAGTTATCAGCCAAGAAGGTAACTATAGTTAATAGTAATGTATTGCGTACCTGAAATTTGCAAGAACAGTCTATCCTAAATATTCTCATCACACACCAAAAAAAGGTAACAGACATGTTAATTGCTTGATTGTGGTAATCATTTGACAATACATACATGTATCATATATATGTCATATAGAAAATATCACATTGTACACTTGAATATATGCAACCGTTGTTTGCTAATTATTCCACAATAAAGCTGAACAAATGGATGAAAAAGGGATCAGCCAAGGAAGCTTAGAGTTCCAACACTGGGACACTTGAGGTTCTTGAAAAACTCTGAACTCACCCTGCTGGAGCAGCTTAGGTCACTACTGATCATTTCCTTCATGACAGTTCTTCAAATGTGCTAGAACAGCACCATGTCTATTCTCACCCCTGTTACCCCAGCAGATAGAAAGTCGGTTTCTATGATCATTCCTCAGAGGATGAGCTCTCAGAATCCCCCACACACCTCAATCAAAGGAGGTGCCCAAAAGTGTTTTAACACGTCAGGACTGGAAGACTTTGGTACAAAGCATTCCTTTCTCAATCAGGTGCGCTAGGAAGGAGCTTATAGCAGAATGTGTATGCCTGAGACGGATGGAACAATAGCACTCACCTATTCACCCTTTGAGAACTTTGCCAGGTTTATGAGGAAGCACAAACCAGCCCATTCAGAAAGATGACACTGAGGGGGTTCCAAGGCTACGTGCAGAGAGAATGAAGTGCTTGGCCAGCCCCCAGCTGCTCCAGCCACTCCTCTGTTCCAGGGTCAACCACTATCTGATAACAGGCATAACAGAGACCTCCAAGCAAAAAATCACCTAGCCAAGCCTTTCCCAAATCCCTGACCTGCAAAAACCATGACAGATACTAAGAGGACTGTTGTTGTTTTAGCCACTAAATATTAGGTTGATTTATTATGCAACAATGGTTAGTCGTAACAGGTCTTAGCATATCTAAGGCCAATGTCTGAAATCAGCTCCTCAGATAATTTTACCACTGTTTACTTGGATAGTCAGCACCCCATCTCAAGTGGTGACCCAGAGACTGAAGGAAAGGTCAGAAATAAACTCTTGAGACCAAAGTCTGAGACGGAAAACAAAGTCAATATGATGGCTTAAACTTAAAAATATATACTTTAGTGTTTTTAAATATTATTCCAATAATACATTTTTATTAGAGATACATACTAATATGGATTGAATTATGACCCTCCCTCCCAAATTCATATGATGAAGCCTTAATCCCAGATGTGACTGTATCAGGACACAAGGTCCTTACGGAGGAGATCAAGCTTAAATGAAGTCATAGGAGTAGGGCCCTAATTTGGTCGGTGGCCTTATCAGTGGGGGGAGGGGGAGATAAAGAGAGGGAAGGTAAAGAGAGAGAGAAGATAATTATCATAATTAAAATCAATTAATTGTTGTAAATAAAATCACAGAAGTTTAGATAGGACCTTAAATTTCATCCAGCTCAATCTACAGATCAATGCCTCTTTTATACCCTTTTCCAAGTTAGTATAGCATTATATCCAGGCTGAATATCATGGGCTACCCCCAAATTGAAGTGTCCAACAAACTACTGTCACTTGTGTAAGTATGTGGGTGCACAGAAATGAACACACTCATACTTTCTTTCATATGTTTATATATCAATACAACTATTTTGGAAGGATGGTATTATGCTGTTCAAGGGCATTAAAAAGGTTTACACTCTTTGATCTTTGCTTAAGTAATAACCCAAAATACACAGAAATTTTCTGTTATCATATCGCTGGTGTCCATATTTGTCATATGGAAAAATTGAAACAATCAAAAATATTCAAGAGTAGGTTAAAGGTTGAATGAATTATTATTCATGAATTATTATTCTATCAGACATCCTTTGCACTCTGTAGATGTGCAAAAAAAAGACTGAAAAAATATATAAACATATACATTTGTGAAATGAGCTAAATAACAACAAATTTTGGAACATTCTATTCTCTCTCGGTATTGTGGTTTTTCTTGACAAAAGAATGACCCAAACTCAGTTTGGAAAATTCACTCAGTGGAGAGTTACGTGGTCATGAAGTCACAAAATCTGGAAGCTTCTAGCAATCACCTATTTATTACACAGCTTTGATGGTTAAGGAAATCTGCTTTCTCATAACCTCCTTCCACCCTCACCAGGTCTGGCAAGTGAGGTGAGCAGAACAAAAATGTCAAAGACTATAATGCAATATGTAAGATATTATGATGCTGGCAGTTCTAAAATCGTAAAAAGCTGCCATCAAGTCCCAATCGCTGATGTTTCACAGATACATAAAATTATTTTTGAAAATGTTTTCATTTTGGCCCTTCAGGAGAGAGAGTTTTATTTGCTCTTTTCTGAACCTGCCTTCTTCATCTGGAATATGGTTTTGTGGTTTAGCATTGGAAACACTGTCCAGTATTTCTCACTACTTGAATCTAAAATATCCTTCCTCATAATTGATGTCAAATGATTGTTTTCTCTCTTTTCATGATGTGTTTCTGGATTTTGTTTTCCACTGCTGACTGATATTTTTCCTTGAGTTATGACAGGTGGAAGCCAAACATGTATATTGCCAAAAAGAAGTGTGGTCAGCATCAGACAGGGGTGAGGGTGGGAAAGGCTTGTTCTTTGGGATACTGACTACATCATGGGATTATTATCAGAATGATTCACATATATTTACATGGAATCTGGAGCTGAAGAGAATCAGAAGGGATGGGATGTGAGGCTGCTTGTTCATTGCCTGGCTTCCTAGAGACTGAGGGCGTGGTCTGTTTTGCCGTCTGTTCGTGTTTTGGGGGCATGACTCAATGTGGGTGTACACTTTGGATACTGGAGCTCAGACTTATTCTACATCTACTTTCAAAGCTATATATGAGAAAATTTCTGATCATTAATTTTTGTGAGTATAAATTGGAAGCAGCAGAAAAGAGTCTCCTTAGGGTTCAATAATCATTTGATCCAATACAATGAAGGAAGTTGATGTAGTGACAGTCCAAAACCATTAGGTTTTAGTTGACCAAGCTTTAAGGGAAATTTTGAAGGTAATATTTTTTCTTTATCTTGATAGGGGATAGATTACACGGGTATATGAATTCTCAAAACTGAGCAAATACACAAGACTTTAATTTCATTTACCTTAAATGGTGAAATGTAGTTAATATGCATGCCGGTGCACAAAGAATTATATCTTCAATTTACATTTAAATGTGTCAAAAATAAGATTGATCATGGGTAGAGGGCTGAATGCACATAATCATATGTGGATCATGAACAAATACACTAAAATATTAGTGGTAAAATCAAATTGATGGTTCTCTGTGGTGGTGTGCCCCTGTGTGCTCACATGTGCTCCTGAGAGCTGATTCTGCACAGATATTTTCCACATCACACTGACAGCTTGAAATTGTTGGTGGTAGAAATATCCACACTAAAGAGCCCCTCCAGCATCAGCTTATCAACATACCACTGGGTATGAGGACTGCTCTTTGTAAACTTCTTTCAACTTTCCTATTTGCTTGTGAATTCTCATAACAAAATGCTGGCAAAGAAATGACAGTGTGTTTTCATGGATGAAAGCAAAGATTAATAGTCAGTGTTTAGATTTGGCTTCCAACTGGGATTTAGTAGATATTCTCAAAGCTTTCCTCCCACTGCAACTGGAGGGAGAGAGATGTGTCTCAGCATTATGTTTTTTAAAACTATGTGGAGAATCATAGAGGCAAGGAGGACTAGAAGATTGCACATTGCATAG
>PVKS010039565.1:0-17557 GCA_004027875.1 Aplodontia rufa | reverse complement strand
CCAGAAACTTGCAGTTACTTGTTGTGAGACCATGGAGCAGCACTTTCCCTGCCCTGTGCCACACCTGGAATTCTGCAGCCCAGGCGCCAGGGCCCCACAGCCCTTCATCCCTGAGGAGCTCTGTGTATCCTGGGCCCTGGCCGCTGCCCTTCTACGTCGACCTGGACGATATCTCCTACGACAGCCAAGACTTGGATCTTCGCTGGGACTAACGGGAAGCCTCCACTTTGCCAGAGCACACAGCACCTTGCGGAAGAGTACAGAGACGCCCGCCCAAATCCAGGCGCCTGCGACCCAGAAGAAGCCATCATGAAACAAAGGAGCCCTGAAGGTGCCTGCTGAACCCCCGCTTGCTCCAGATTCCTATGCCAGGTCCCGCTGCCCGGGTGACAGAGAAAGGGAGCCCAGTACTGCTTGCTGACTGTGGAGACCTTTACAAGAGTCGTGCTCCTCCTACCGCAGTCACGGTGGTCGGAAGTGCCCAGGCTGCTGGGAGTGGATTGGGGCGTTTTGTGCTAGGTGTCCTGAGGCTCCTTGGATCTGCCGCCTTTGGGGCCCAGGAGCGCTGAGAATTCCTCTGCAAGGCTTCAATGGGTGAGCCTTTGGAGCAGATCACGCTACAGTGACGCCTTTGCTGGTTTCCCTCAGAGCTTTGTGCTTCTGAGATTTTGTGCATTTTTTCATTTATCTGCTCAATAAAATTTGTCCCCAAATGCGAAATTCTTTTGCTTGTACTCCTGTAGTGGATGTTGGGGGAACTCGAGGCACAGATGGGTGGGTAGGTGCTAGAGCAAGTTTGTATCTTCGCAAGTCGCTTTTTCTCCTTGGTTTGCCTTCTCAGGGCGGGTTGGTGGCGTCTCCAGCGTACAGATGGGTGGCCAGGGCTGGCGTGTAGTGGGTGTTTTTCACGGGCTGCATCTCCAAGATATCCAGCAGACAGGCAGCGGCCTTGAGAAGCCGGCGTGGGAGACGCTTTACCGCTTCACCCTGGCACTTCTCTCCAACGTTCCTTCAGGGCTCCTCCTGTCACCTTCCAGCTGCTCAGGGTCCGCTTTTGCTGCTCTTCCTCTCAAATAAGACTATAGCCTTTGGCTTCTCCCAAGAAGCCCAGTCAATTAGGATTCAAAGGAGCCAAAGAGAGCCAGAGTAGACAGTTCCAAGTCTGGCCAAGCCAGGGCAGGGATGTCTTGCAGTCAGGACTGAAGCCCCCAGCACAGATCCGAGTGCTCTCAGTGAGGAGCCTTTGGCCAGACGACTCCCCCCACCCACTGGTGTGCTCTAAACTCTGGGCTTAGGTATTGGCCCACTGGGTGGGATAGATCCTCAGGGAAACTCCACCAGAAGAATAGCTCTGTGAGGGACCCTTACTGAGCATAAGCAAAGGCTGCCTTTTGGGACCCTTCTTTTCCTAGCATTTTTTAAAGGTTTCAACTTGAAATTGTTATCTTTTGCTTCATGACAACTTCAGAAGATTTTTATTTATTTGTTCATTCATTCATTGCTACTGGAGAATGAACACAAGGATGTTCTATCACTAAGCTACAACCCCAATACCTTTCAGTTTTTATTTTGAGTCATGGTCTCTTTAAACTGCTGGGGGTCTTCAAAAGTAGCAGAGACCTGCCTTGAATTCTCAATCCTCCTATCTCAGTGTAATCACTGAGATTACAAGCCTGTGCTATGGTGCCTCATTACAAGATTTATTTTTATAATTAATTGGCATTCCGGGAACTGGATAACTGTTCCTTCATGACATTTTACAAAGTATTGAACTTCGAAGGAACAACAACAACAAAAAATAACTTTTGCTAACACCAATGGGAATTGGGTCTCATCTCTAATGGCAAAGGCTTTTCACCACTGAAGCTGAAAGATTGGGAGCAAGAATATGCCCCTGAGCTGGGTAAGAGGAAGGGAAGACTTGGACAGGAGAAGTCATGCCAATTAAAAACTGCTCATCAGATATATAGTAGCTCTTATATCAAATGTGCTCCTACCTTGGAATAGGAATCTCATGCTTCTGAAGTCAGAGAAATGAATGTTGAAACCAAGGAATGCATAATTCTGTTTCAGAAATGACAAAAATCTTGTAAATTGATTATAACCAAGAAGGACCATAGTATACACTTGTGGTTCAATACACTGGCTCTATTATTCATCATACAACAGACAACTTGCCACAGGGAACCTTTAAATGCTTCAAAATGAGGATGTTAATTGGGACATCTTATAGATTTTGGCTTATGCTTATGTTTTTTGATTTTAGGGAGAAGTAAGGAAGAAGGGCTGTTTGCTGTGCAATGGCTGCTGTGAGGATTTGTGGGTAATTCTACAATTAACATCATGGTCCTAGGGATGGAGCTCATTAGTAGACACTTGCATGGGTGAAGAGCTGGGTTTAATCCCCAGCACTACACAGGAAATCAAAATGAATTTTATAATTGGGTATCTAAATATACTGTTTCTGAATGTTTGAAAAACTAAGTCAAGGACAGGCTACACTTGTTAAAGAATCGTTAAGAAGCAGCATCAATCACTGATACTTGCCAGAACAGGGAATATGTGGTCATTTTTGTGGTTAGAACAGTACACAGGATTTTGTTTGTGTTCACGAATGATTATGAAATGGTCTAGTATTTATTTTGATCGATCATTGACATGAGTGACTTTGTCTGATGTTAATGTTCTGTGACATTGATTATATTAGAGAGGAGAACACCAAGTTCTTTGAAACACATTTGATCATACTTGAGTAGGACCCAGCTGATGGATCTCAGGTCTGCTTTTCTTTTTCTCAGGTGACTTGCCATTATGTTTAAATAAGTTAAGCCTAAGTGTATACAATGAAGGAAGAACTCGTTTTGAGTTCCAAGTAGCAAAAATAATGTACTGTGGTCAGACAGTCATTTAAAAGTAATTCCTTCTCAATTTACCATGATTCTGTGAGAACTTTTATACTGGAGAAAGACCCACAGCATAATGGGTAGGACAGAGAATTGGAAAGTAGAAAAGTAAGGTAAGGGGATGGGGTAATATAAGTGACAAAAGTGGAATAGAACTCAATCCTTCAGGTCCCTAGAATAAAAATGTAGCTGTTTTTTTTCCTCCAGAGAAATAGCTGAAAAAGAGAAATTACACCAAGAAATTGCAACAAATACATGGTAAACAGTTACACTGTGCTAGCATGTTCTAAGGTCTTTAATATTCTGGGAAGGAAGTGGGTGCCGTGAATAGTAAATGATAACATTAATTTGCCTAACAAGAAAATTAGTGGATAAAACTTGAACTTACACAGAAATGTTGTACCCTGTAGCATATAAGAGAATAAAGGAGCTTGATTTTGACTCAACACCTGAAGATGGTAGGTAGTTTTTTTTTAAAAGAGGGAGAAAGAATCAACTTTATTTTTCACTTGAGTTTCATTTTTCTGACACTTAGCTGTGTATGGGTGCTGCTCCAGCCCCTGTTTGTTAGGATTTTAACACCAGTTGTAAAAGTTTGGTCCCCTGAATTAACCTTTACATTTGTATTTGCTCTTGGTCTTCTGGGTTGAAAATTCACCCTAACCTTTTTCCATGTACTCTGCGTTTGGCATTCCTGCTTCAGCTCAAAGGGGTTTCTTTTTGGACACTCTGCACACAAATTTGACAGATCACAACTCCAGAATACCCTAGTCCCTGCAGGATGCAGGAGACTCTGTGACTACTATTGCCAGTGAACCAGACACTTGCTTCTTCCTGGATGCCTCTGTAAATTCTTCTGGGTGTTTTCTTTCTGATCCTTTTACTTCTTGTAATGTAGGGGTGTATTCTGTGATTTTTTCCCCCAAAGAGTCCACCCGATTCTTACTGCTGATAAATTCTTGCCTAAAAACCTCTTGAGCATTTCTCCTAGAGTAGGAAAGTAAAGATGCTTGGGGACAGTGTGAACCTGAGCTCCAGAAGCAGAATTCAGATTACATAGGGTATTCTGAGTCTTTGACTGTTATGATGCTAAATGGAACTATAAAGAGAACTTAGGAGGTCAAGGATTCAAAATCATAATTGAAGATTCAGCAAGAGAAAAGAGTGGAATGAGTAGTGGAGAAGAAAGAATTAGATATGAATGAGGCAGAAGAGAGGAAAGAAAATAAACACACGAATTGGACACATTGCCTTTGAAAGCACTAATTTTTGATAAGTGGATAATATCAATAACATTTACCTTAAATTAATTAGAAAAGTGCTGAAAATTGTGGAATTCTTTTCAAATTTCTGACAGAGACAATCTATGTAACACTAAGAGCTTATTTAGTAGGAAAGGTAAGCCTAGGCTCACTAATGTTAAACACATGGAAATTAAAACAAAGAGATACACTTTCAAATGGCATATTAGAAAGTGTTAAGAACCTTATTACAGGGGCCGAGGCTGTAGCTCAGTGGTGGAGCACTTGCCTAGCATGTATGAGATCCTGGATTTGAATCCTACTATATGAAAAGAAAAAAGAATTTTCATTATAACCCACATAGATTAAAAAGTTGGCAAAAATAAGATTCCTCAATACTGGTAGTTTAAAGAAATTGGATAGGATTCTTGAACATGGAACATGGTTCTATATACTATCAATTTTCAATATACTGTTTGATGTAGAAATTCTACTTTTAGGAATTTATTCCACAGATTAATTCCCAGAAACAAGAAACTGTATTAAGGAAAAATAGTGTTCATTAATTATACAAGATATCAAAATGATCTACTTAAGTAGAAACAAGGCAACCCTTAGAAAAAAAAGAAGGAATAGATTATATTAAGATTTCTGGAACATGTTAAATGTCCTTTCAATTCTACTTCCAACAAGTAGATATCATTAAATATTTGACATATATGTACACTGACATATATGTTTGCACATATGTTTATGGAAAAAAGGCTGCCTGTTGAAGTGGAATTATGTAGATTTTTAAATTTAAAGTAAAGGCAATGATGCTTTTCGATTTTGTAGTTTTTTGTAGGACTTTTAATCAAAAAATACTTTACAGAGAGAATCCATTCTCTATTAATCTCATCTGTTCCACTTTTATCCCTTTTCTGCCTTTTACTCTTTCCTTGGGGAAATTGTTGTCATGGAATGAAATTTAATTAGTGAATTTTCTAGCAAGATATTTGTAATCACATACACTACAAAAATATAGTGTGATTTTTGTTTGCAAAATGGATGCAAAAGATACCAGAGATCAATTAAGAATTTAATTAAATTGTGAAATGGATAAAAATATTAAATATTACAAAAAGTCAAACTTTTAAATAATACAAAGATTAGTTAAGACAAGGAAAGATGTCACAGTACAGTTAGGTGGAGGTCATGTCAGGAGGCCCCTACTACTCTTTCTGGTGCGTGCGCTAGCTCTCATCAAAGCTCTTGGCTCTCCCCCCCCCCCCACTACTTGTCAAAGGCTGAGCCTTCCTCAGGCTGGGGAATTTGAACAGAACCTCTGTCCCTTGCAGGGACACACCATGACCCTTGGCCTTAGGCACAATTGTGTCTTCAAGGACCGCAACTAAGAAACTCAATCAATACATTAAATTAAAAATAATACTTTTTTCACTCAAGTTTTAAGGCAATATGAGAATATTATATAGCAGATGGTATATTAGGCATATAATTCATTTATTCTTTTCCAATATTAAAGGAATATTTTAGGCCCCTAAAGTATTTTAAGACCCTCCACAGGCACTTTGCCTAGTGTATGAGGCAGCCTTGCTGGGTCTCCTAGTGATACCTGGTGGTAGCAGCTGGGGCTCTCTCTCCAGAAGGGACAAATTCTAAACCTGCTCTATAGTAGAATTCGCCTGCCCCGCCTGCATGGTTAAGATGCAATTGTGTGCAGGAGTCTATATATTGGTGCACATTTGTAGTCTCACAAAAATAAAAACTACCCCTCCTTGGACCATTCTGGCAAAAATTGTGACAAGAAAAACAACACTGTGGCTTCTTTCTCTGAAACCTGTAATGCAGAGATTTCCTCATGATTCAGTTTCAATTCAGGATCATGAGACTCTTGATTGTATTAGAGGAAAACAATACCACATAGAAATGCTACCTAGAAAATGAATGTGAACATAATCTCCAAGTAGAGTCATGCCCTAAAATAACACACACACACACACACACACACACACTTCGTCTCAGTGTAAGATTTTTGAAATATTGTTAATGATTGTGAAAGCCAGCCAGCTTTATGGAGCATCTCTGTGTAATTTCCCATAATCAATCCAACTATGATTTTTCAAATGTCAGTTTTTTCCTGGGTGCAATGAGGTATGCCTGTAATCCCAGTGACTCAGGAGGCTGAGGCAAGAGGATCACATGTTCCAGGACAGCCTCAGCAATTTAGTGAGGCCTTAAGCAACTGAAGAAGACCCTGTCTTAAAAAAATAAAAAATGGCTGGGGATGCTAAAATGCCCTGGCTTCAATCCCCAGTACTAAAATAATAAATACATAAATAAATAAATAAATAAATAAACTATGTCAATTTTTCCTTTCTTTTCCTTACTTTTTTGATTATTCTACATTACCAGCATTACTTTTCATCAAGTGCTATGCTATGTATTTCTTTCCATCATTTTCAACAATGGAAGGATAAGTTGCATAAAGACTTACAGTGAGTTCTAATGTGGTTCCCTGAATTGTTTTTGGTGTTTTTGTTGTAAGTGTAACACAATACAAGTTCATTATGGGGCTGGAGCAGTGGCTCAGTGGTTATGGCGCTTGCCCAGTGTGCGCAAGTATCCAAGTTCAAACCCCAGTACCCACCTACACAACTACGTGTCTGAGCAACAGAATCCACATGAAAAATTAAATAAAAATTGATTCTCCATCTCTCTCTCTCACTGTCCCTCTCTCTTAAAAAACGTACATTATAACAGTGTTTATTTTTTGTAAGCATTGTATGTGTGTATAAAAACATAGGAACTTTCTCAATGAATGAAAAGATGTCCTTTAGTACAACTGCAGTTGAAAAAGAAAGTTTAAGATCTTGGTTCTGTGGGCAACTGCACATGTGGTGGTGACTCATTGTGAGTTTTTTGTTTTTTTCTTGACTTTGCTGGGCATTGAGTGCAGGGCCTCACGCACACTAAGTAAGGGCTCTACCACTTAGCTATTTCTCCAGTCATTTTTATTTTTCATTCTGAGACAAGGTCACTGAGTTGCAGAGGCTGACCTTGAACTAGTGATCCTCCTGCTTTAGCCTCTCCAGTTGCTGAGATTATACACCTGCACCACTATACCCATTCTCCTTGCTTCTTTCTTTTTTTTTTTTTTAATTGTTGGGGCCTATCCCCTGCTTGCACCTAAAGTAAGGAAAAAAAATCAATGAGGAGAGGGAGGGGAGGAAAAGCAGACTTAGACATTACAATAATAAATACAGATGACCTCATGGGAATTCTCTCAACTTCTGAACCTCCAAAACACTCCAACTCCTTTCCTACCCACACTCCCAATCCTTGCTATGGGTAATTGACCTTCAGTTGGACTAATGAGATCTGCAAGGCAACCACAAGTCTGAGTCCACTTTTTAGGAAAATGTAGCAGCTAAGCTCCTCCAACTCTAATTCCTCTAAATCT
Organism: Aplodontia rufa; assembly: GCA_004027875.1. Taxonomy (NCBI): domain Eukaryota; kingdom Metazoa; phylum Chordata; class Mammalia; order Rodentia; family Aplodontiidae; genus Aplodontia; species Aplodontia rufa. The sequence goes on along the minus strand of PVKS010039565.1, from coordinate 9,950 downwards.
AAAACCTGGTGATTTGGAGGGACAGGAAAGTTTAAAAGTCTAAGTGCACAATAATGCATGCATTTACACCTGATTAAGCTCAGCCCAGATTATGGTTAATTTTTTTTTTTAATGGTGCCAAGGGTAACCTCAAACTCCTGGGCTTAAGCAATCCTCTGGTCTCAGTCTCCTGATAGCTGAGATGCAGGTAAATGTCCCAGCACCTACTTAGGAAACTTTGCTAAAAACATTGTGAGCAAACTAAGACATTTGCCACCCTAAGCCTTCAGTTTTGATGGATCTTGAAGTAGAATCCCTGAAGACTCTTACACTGGACAAGTCCTACCAGAGCAGGATTCCATAACTGCCTGCAATTGTCTAACCTACAGAGGACATCCTGCAATCCCGTGGTTGTCAGTTCAAAAGGTCCAAGGCAAGAGACTTTCCTTTGGCCTCCTTACCTGGCTAATGTAACTTTTAGACCAACTGAAGGATACTTATTGATCTTGTTCTTTCCCGTCTTCTGGAAGGCTGCATTTAGGTTTTTTGTTTGTTTGTTCTTGTTTTGAGAGGGACAGCGAAACAGAGAGAATCAATTTTTATTTACTTTTTTGTTTGGCTTTCATTGCTCAGACACTTCGTTGTGTACATGGTGCTGGAGTTGGAACCTGCATTACTCACGCACGCCAGGCAAGGGCAGTAACCACTGAGCCACCACTCCAGCCTCCACATTTGGTTTTGAAGAAACACCAGCAAGGGGCCACCCAAATTATACATATTTTGTTAGTACATGACTCACAGTTCCTCAAAGACCTACTGGGGTTCAGACTTTGGTTCTAACCTGGGTACCTGACCCCTTCCTACTCCATAACCACAGCTTCCAAGAGAGCTTCCAATCCTGACTTCACCCACTCAAAATCAATTCTGCAGTCAGTGAATAAAGAAATTGTTTCAATCATCATTTAAACTTTGATAAGAAACCAAGACAATGATAAGTATATCTAAGAGTTCTTAACATATTAATTACACAAAGTTTTTCTTATTGAAAAACTTTTAAATCATTCAGGAGAGGAAGAACAAAATAAGGAATGATCCCACAGTAGAGATTTCAAGGCTGCTAGGCATGCAGGGCACAGTCCTAGCTCATAAGTCCACAGGGACAGTATGTGGGTCTGTGCTAGTGTCTTTCAGGCTCCCTCCAGGACATTGGTTGAAGGGCATTACACAGCAATTCCTCCACATGGCTGGTGTTCCTTCCCTTTCTGGGTTCCTCTGCATCGTAAGCATCAGTTTTCAGCATCTTCCGGTGGGGGGAGGGGAGACCTAGGCTCCAGGAGACAGTCTGAGTGTGACTGTCCAGTTGCTCAGGCACTGGCATCTCCTGGGTTATTCAAGGCGCATTGGGCTGCACTGACCGTAGCACTTGCCTCTTCTTGAGGTGACTGGAGCTCCTTCGCGGGTTCAGCCACTGCCTCCTGGATATGAGGTCTCCTCCGCGTTTCTGTCCTCTCTCAACTCCAGGGACGGCTCCCTGCTGTGTGTGGGTCCAGTGTGGCAGCTCACTGACTGGAAAATTCACCTCTCTGCAGCTCTGGAGGCATTGGCAGGAGTGGCAGCTCAGTGCAGGAAAGTTATCAAGTGCCCAGGCCCAAGCCTGTTCTGGGTTCAGGTCTGGTGGTAGGTGGGGCTCTGGACCTGCCCACATGGAAGTCAGCCATCCTGAGGTTGATGGACGGACTTCCATGGCTTCAGCTTCCCCACCAGGCCAAGGTGTGCAACTGCTCTAGGAAAAGGAGCAAATGATTCAGTCCTGCAGGGAGCCAACCTTTTAAAGTGTGCTGAAGTCAGAACCCAACCTCCAATTATGTGGGCTTGGCATTGATTTGCATCACAAATTGACTTAAGAACTGTTGGGATTAAAGTGCAAATGGTGTCCTCCCAGAAGGCACTGTTGAAATTCCTTGGGTTTTGATGGAATCGGAAATTAAAGGTTGACTGGAGGGTGGGGTAGGAGGAAGTATCCAGTTCCTGGCAGTTACCTTATACTATAGAAAATCTCTCACCATTTCACATAAGGCTAGACAAATTACACTACTGTGTCTAATTCTGCAGCCTGTTTTGTTTTTGCTTTTTAGATAATGGTGATTGAAATTAGTGCTTTACCACTGAGCTACATCTCCAGCCCTTTTCATTTTCTGTTTTGAGATTACAAGTGTGGAGCACGGCACCCAACTAATTATCCTTATATCTGAGAGGCATAGCCTGGTTTTAGAGATAGGACTCATTGGCGCTGTACCACAATCTTAAGATCACAAATTAGTTCATGCTGGAGCCCTTGGGCAACCTGTTTTAAAGTAAGCAGAGCCAAATAGTGAAATGTGTAAGGGAAAACGTTTTGCTGAGAAAGGAGAGTCCTATGCCTACCTTGAATTGCAAATTTTCTAATCTACGTTTAGATTTTCTGCATCAAAGGGACATCAAAATTCGCTATGATTATCATGCCTAAAGGAGAAAATGAATTAATGTCACTTGATCCATAGTGTTTTTCAGGGTCTTTGTCCTTTTTATTTTTATTTTAAAGAAAGAGGGACAGTAGAAGAAAGAGAGAAATAATTTTTATTTAGGTTTTCATGTGCCTTCCATTACTCGGAGACTTTGTTGGGTAGGAGGTACTGGGGTTTGAACTCGAATACCTGCGCATGCCAGGCAAGTGCTGCAACTGCTGAGCCATAGCTCCAGCCTGTCTTCATCCTTTTTTTTTTTTTTTTTTTTTTAAAGAGAGAAGGACAGTGAGAGAGAGAGAGACAGAGAGAATCAATTTTATTGAATTTTTCACATGGCTTTCGTTGCTCTGACACTTAATTGTGTATGTGGGTGCTGGGGTTTGAACCTGTGTCCCTGCGCATGCTAGGCAAGCACTGTAACCATCAAGCCACTGCTTCAGCCCCTTTTCATCCTTTTAAATGTAAGTATGTACTTAATATCCTGAGTTAATTCCTTTATCTATTTTCCCTACCTTCATTGCAATTCCTCCCATTACCATTTTATTTTGAATGTGTGTTTTATCTGGTTGTGCTTGCACACTCCTGTAAACCCAGCGACTCAGGTGGCAGTGGCAGGAGGATTGCATGTTCAAAGCCAGCCTCAACGAATTAGTGAGGCCCTAAAAACTTAGTGAAGCCCTGTCTCAAACAAAAATTAAAAAGGCTAAATGGTTTGTGCCTCTGGGTTCCATCCATGGTAGCAAAAATAAAAGAAAAAAGTTGAAGGTCAGAGATTAGATGCTTAGTTCTCTAATCACCAATGTCTATGTTCTTTCATTCACACACTCTTACGCATCATATCAGCACTGTGCTAACCACTAGGAGAATGTAGGTAATAACACTCACATAGTTCTGCCCTGAGCCTGGTTACTTCCTCATCCACCACCATCCCTTAAAATTCATTTGTTTCCTGGAAGGGATCAGGATGCTTTTTCAGTGTCTTTTTTTTTTTTTTCCTGGTGGCTCCACTGGGAGCAGATGATGATGTTCCCTGGATTCTTGTTCTACATCACACTACCTGGTTCCCCATTCATTATCATCTCATTTCTAACACAAAATCAAGTCTTGGAAGGAACCTGGGAATGATGTGAGCTACTGGAGTTAAATGAGGTTATTCAGTCTGCAATTCTAATGACTGGGAACTCAGCTGAAGCAGGTTTTTATTTTCTACCAAGGAAAAGACAAGGGACTGACCTGAGATGCAAGAGCAGGCTGGGGGCTGGGATCAGCACTGCTCTCCCAATCCCTGACCATCCTGACAGTTGTGCCCACTGAGGATGGGCGGGGCCAGGGTTGGGGTGGCAGTTAGGGGCTGGTGTTGTCTTGGTTCCAGGCCTGTCTCCAGTCTGGGTGGTTTGAGAACATAGGAAGAGAATCTATCCTTGTAGGGGAGTTGCAGGCTTCTAGGAAAACTAACAAGGAAGCAACGGTAGAAAAATAGAAAGGAAACTGGGCAACAGTGGGAATAATGAAACTCAAAAATCACTACATTTTCCTATAGTGGTGTCCACAGTCCTTCCTAGCATTAGAACCATTTGGGGAACTTTATTTATTTATTTTTTGGGGGAATTGCACAGTTTATTTCCAAACACAGTCAGAGGACAGGAGTGTGAGGTGGCCAGCAGTCTCCATCTGCATCCCCTCCCTGCATTTGGCTTAATCAACAACTTTTTGCCCCTTAACCCCAAGTCCCCAGGCTGTGCAGGATAGAAAAGGTAGAGAAGGTACTCCCACCCTGCCTCCAGGAGGGGCTTGGAGGTGAGGAGCATGAAGGGTGGGGATGGGGGTGGGATTCAAGTATTCACAGTTCTCCCATCCGGATTATACTGTGCCCAGGCCGTGAGGGTCGGTCCCAGCTCCTGAATGGCTCCATGTGGTACAGACCCTCTCTCACTCAGACTCTGCCTTTGAACTCCCAACTCCTTCCCCATATAAAGGCAAACCAAGTCCTAGCTCCTCAGTCTGGGCAAGAAGGGGGCCTCAGCATACCTGCTCACACAAACCCTGGGGAGGGTCTCTACCTGTAGTGACTGGGTTGGAAGCAGGTGTTTATCAGGTGAGGGGAAGAACTAGAGAACCTGGGGATGGGTGGGTGGCAGGCCTGTAAGGTCCTGATGGATATGTTCAGAGTACTCTAGTCTGCACTGCCACCTCAACCCCACCTCTACCCCACACCCAGACCCATCTTTCAGGCTCTGATCTTCCAGAATAGCTGAGTCCTGGGGATCGCAGGGCTTACCCACTGACCACCATACCCTATATATCCTGACCTTGGACAGAGTGGTGGGAAAGGAGATGGTATTTATAAAAAGCTAAAACCATTGAAAACTTCCTGGGAAGAGTGTTCCCAGCTTCTTGCCTTCCCAAGGATAGAGCTAAGGAGGTCCCAGAGAGCTGAGGGAGGAGGCAACAGCCCCTCTCTGGCAGGATGGGGCCCAGAGAGGGGGCCCTTTAGTACCATTCAATGTTGGGGCACCTGTGCAGCCTGAATGACCCCAGGGCAGGGTCTTCTGCTGGAATGCCCACTTGCTAAAGCTTCTGTACTCTTGGGGGAATCCCCTGTAGGGGAGAGGGGACGGAGGTTTAGAAGATATCTGGGCAGAGGTCTCCACTGGGACCCCAAGGGGCCCATTTGGGGAATTTTAAAAATATACGGAGGCCCCGACACCAATTCCAAGATTAAGTCTTTGGTTTGGGTGAATGCTTTAGGTAAATTTTCATTAACTTCTCTGATTTTTTCCCCAAGGGAAAAAATAATAGCCAAACAAGGCCTGTTTCACATTCAGTTATGATTCAGTCTTTCCTGTGCTAGCTAGCATAGCAGCCTGAGTCCAACACTTACTAGAGTGCTATGTAGGTCTAACACTGACTCGCGTACCTACAGCTGCCACCTATGTGCTTCTACTCTGCCATAGGCCTGTTATACTGGAGAGAAGCAGGTCCATGACCTTGCCATCTGCTTCTTTCCCACAGAGGTGACTGTGTGTGAAGCAGAGGGTGAGGCTCAGGCCCAGGAAGCAAGGTTCAGGGCTCTGGTGGTTGAAAAAAGGTGCAAGGCACAGTTGGAATATTGGTCATCCTCCATGGTGGCAACAGCCCTTAGCGAGCTCCCCTCACCCCAAGTCATTTTCATAAGCCTTTTTTTTATATACAGTCCAAACAAATAGTCACACTGTGAACATATTACATAAGTGGTCCCATACTCACAATTTAATGTTTATGACCTTGAATATATACACTCAGAGTGTTTCTGACCTTGATTACACACTAACCATAACATACCCAATTCATGTCCTTGGCCACATACTAGAAACATAACATAGCCCAGAGAAAGCTCCAATGAAGTAGCCTAACTATAGCCATTTGGGGCCTGCCCTGACAATCCATCCATTTAGAATTCCTGGTCATACGATCTATGTGTCTAAAGTCTTCTGCAATGATCCGTTAGTGGTGGCAGCACCTCCCTGTGCTCCTCACAGGCACAACAACAATATAAGCAGCAATAACATACAGCCAAAAGACAAGCCCCACCACCTAGGATTAATAAAGACCATTGCCAGTTTCATCTCATACTGAGGGGACAATAAAAGTCTGTTCCACCCATGTCCAACTGTCCAGGGACATAGTCTGGATTTACCAGAGTGGTCTTGTACTAGAACTCCAGGGCACTTTGGTACATATCTAGCAGGCAGTGGTGCTGATTACTATGGTATAGGTGTTGTGTCCAGTTTACAATGGTGTTAGCAAGGACACTCCTATGGACAAAAGGACAAAACATTTATGGGCACTAGTAATGATAAATCACATCCATTTGGGAGAATGTATGCCAGCTTTTAATCCCAGAGAAGCACAGTGGCTGCCTGTGGTGGCTTTCCTGGGTGGTGGTATCACTGTGGTATAGTTTTGTCCTCAGTATCAGCAAGCTCAGAGTGCACCAGCACCAGGGAACTCATAATTGACCAAAGGTGCACTTTAAAATATGTCCATTAAAATCTGTACCATATGAGCCAAGTCGCCTGTTCTTGGTAGTGCAGGTATTTACTAGTTTCTCATGGCATCATAGGGAGATAACACTTTAAATCTTTTCCCCATGGGGCTAACAGGGCTACCCACCAAAGGTGGGAGACCTTTAACGTCTAGGGCCAGGTCCATTCCACATTTTGTCCCTATTTAGTCCAGTGGAGGCAGGGAAAAGCACATTCGTTGGTTTCCAAAGCCAGGCTTAAGTACAACATCCTTTGTTGTCACTTGGACCTGTACTGGGATTGCTGTGTGGTTCAGCAAAGCTTCCACAGGAGTTGGTCCCCCATCATTGGAGACAATCATTTAGTTTTCTCTGCCCACAGACACTATCTATCTCTTCATAGACTGTGGGTTGACGACAGTCCTAAGTCCTTGCTTATGCAGATCATTATATCTCTCCCTCATGCCTGCAGCCTGTGGGTGATATGGGATGTGCAGCTTCCATTGAATCCGTAACTGACTTGCCCACCCCTGCAAATCCTGTCCTGTAAAATGAGTAACTTGGTTATTCTGTATTGTAATGGACTGGCCATAAGAGGCTGTTAACATTGTCAGGGTATGAATGGGTAGCATGAAGATTTGCATGATCACTGGGCCAGGCAAACAGCAAGCTTGTAGCTATATTATCCACTGCCATCAAGGCAAATGTGGTCCTCAGTAAAGGACAAATGTAGTCAACCTGCCAACAAACATGTCAAAGGGACGTGTCCATGAATTACCTGACCATCTGTGACTCCACGGTATTGGGGGTGTGGATATTCCTGAGCACAAACCGCACATGCTGGCTGGCCTCTACCAGGGCATTCCAGGTTAAATGCAGGCACCATCGCTTGACTACATTCCATATAGTTTTTACACCTGTGTGCTATAGGCAATGGTGCAGGCAAGCTGCCAAGTTGAGTGGGAGGCACCAGCTCTAACCACTGCAACCTAGGCAAAGCAATCTGCTTTATCCATTTCCTAGGCTAGTTAGGGGAGCATGGCCAGTTACATGTACTTTAGTTATCTCTTTTTTATTTCCTATGGCTTGAAGTTCCTGCCATATGACTTGAGCCCACAGAGGCCGTTATCCTGTCAAAATTAACCCCTTGAAAATAGTCCAGCTATCTGTAAAGACGATCAGGGGTTCTGGCTCATATAAAGCCACCATCCAGATGGCATGTAACTCAGTCCATTGGATGTTCTGGCCCATTCCCACATTACACCAGAGGGCTGTACAGTCCAGTGGACTGAGGTCGGTCTACTGGATCCATCAGTGTACCAAGCACTGTTGCCCACTGGGGCTGCTCCTTCCTTGAAGGATGATGGCTCTATCAGCTCATGTTAATCAGCACTATCTGGTGCTTCTTCATTTGCATACTGCATTGGCCCAGAATCTGTTGAAGTTTATGGAACAAGGGACTAATAGACAGAGTACTCCTTTGTTCCAAATTTGCCCCCCTCCCCATTTTGCTAAGGTGGGCATCTGGGCTACACCTGCCTTTGGGCTAACTGTGCAATTCCACACCTATCCTGCCACAGAATATGTGGTGTGCACCAAAACTTAGCAGCACCAATGATGACCTCAGAGGCCACCAGAGTTGCAACACAGCTGCAACCTGTTTCTCTGTGTGGGTATAGTGAGCCTCTGCACCCTTTCGTGTCTGTGACCATAAGCCTAATGGTATTTACAGCTGCTCATGTTGCTGCCACAGGCCCCACCAGAAACCCCCCTGGGTTACATGGACATCCAGCTCCAAGGGTCAAGCTGGGTCTACTATTACTTGTAGGGTCTGCATCTTGCTGCAGGAACTTCTTAGTGGCCTCCCTTTTTTCACAAGGCATACAGAGGATGACACAACTGAACTAAACGGGGAGTAAAAGCCTGCCAACATCCCAGCAAGCCCACATAGATGTGAAATTGCGCAACTTTTATTGGTCATGGATATGTCTAGATTGAATCAATAACAGCTGTTGGCACAACTTTTGTTTTTCTCAACCAAACAACACTGAAGAGCTTGATCAACAAGCCAGGTCCTTGAACTTTGATGGTGTTCACTGCCCAGCCATATGTCTCCAAATGGGCCACGAATGTCGGGGCGGCAAGCTCTAAATCTATAAGGGAGTCGGAAGTCAACAGCATATCATCAATATATGTACATATATTGTACATATATTGTACAGCATATGTACAATAGATCACTGAGTCCACTGAGTCAGGTCACTGGCCACCAAACCATGGTATATGGTTGGGCTATGCAAATAATTTTTTTTAGAGTGAAGGAGAAAGAGTGAGTGAGAGAGAGAGAGAGAGAAAGAATCAACTTTATTTAGCTTTTCATCTGCCTTTGTTTCTCCAACTCTTAGTTTGGTATGTGGTGCTGGGGTTTGAACCCAGGTCCTTGTGTATTCCAGGCAAGTGCTCCAACCACTGAGCCCCCTATGCAAAGAATCTTGTGGCAACACTTGAACTGTCCCATGTGGCCTCCTCATGTAAAGGCAAAATTTTCCTGGCTCTCCGGAGCTAGAGCAATAGAAAAGGAAGGACTAGCCAAGTCCAACACATAGGTGCTCAGGTGTAAGGTTCATTGGTTCATGAGTTCATTCACTGAGGGAACTGCTGCATGGAGCGAGGGCACTGCTTTATTTAGTTCCTGATAATCCACAGGCATTCTCCAAGTGCCATCAGGTTTCTTCATTGGCCACACTGGAGAGTTAAAGGGGCTGTGAGTGGGTGATATTATGCCCATTTTCTCCAGTTCCAAGATAGTAGCTCCAATTTATATATGTCCCCCTGGGAGGTGATACTGCTTCACAGGGTCACAGTCCTCCAGGTCAAGACCTGGAGCAAGTGTTTTGCATATTCTTTCACAATCATCTTCACAACTCCCCCATGGGGGCAGAATTCTACTGCCACAGTTTGCAGTAGCAGTTCTTGGAGGATTCTATACCCAAGATGTACTCTGGGATAGGATACACATGTACAGTGCATGCTTGCAGGGGCAAACGCCCTATCCCAAGCTACAAGGATACAGCTACAAGGATACCTTGATTGTCTGTCCTTCATAGCCATCAAGACGAGCATATGTACCTGGGAACTTATGCAGGTCATCAAACACCAAGCTGCACTCGGCTCCAGGATCTACTAGGGCCAATACCCTCTGCTCTTTATTTGAGAACCAGTGGATAGCAAGCTCTGCATGTGACCTTTGGTCTCCAACTGTCCCCACAGGAGGGGCACCTTGGCTGGATTCTTAATCATACTTCATTCTCCCTACAAGCAGCCAAATAGTCTTTTGGTTACGCAGGTTAGGCTTCTCGGGTGCTTGCTCACCTCTGTCGTTCTCAGGTATTGTTGTTCTGGGCGTAGCTGCTTCCACAGCTCAAGAGGGACTGCAGTAGGCTGATCGTCTGGCAGTCTACCCT
>PVKS010039564.1:0-17174 GCA_004027875.1 Aplodontia rufa | reverse complement strand
TAAAATCAGCTTAACCCAGAGATCTAAGGGTCGATTGTCTCCACTCATAGGTGGAGGTGGGGACTAGACCCTGGACAGTGAGAAAGTTGGTCTAGTAACATGAGTTAAATCCAGATAAGATGTAATGCTTTACAATCTAATACCTTTTTTTTAGAATTATAAAGGGAAAGGGAAGGGAGGGATAAGGGAGGGTAATTGGCGGGGGGCACTCCTGGAGATAATTGCAATATCCAGAATATTTACACATTTTATACACATTTTATATTATTTTGTTAAAATCGTGTAAGGTTGTTCAAAAAATAATAATAAATAAATAAATAAAATAAAAAAAGAAAAGAGAAAAAAGAAAAAAAAAGAGAGAAGGACAGTGAGAGAGAGACAGACAAAATCAATTTTTATTTTTTTCACATGGCTTTCGTTGCTCTGACACTTAGTTGTGTACGTGGGTGCTGGGGTTTGAACTCGTGTACTCATGGATACTGGGCAAGCACCGTAACCACTGAGCCACCACTCCAGCCCTGCAAAGCAGTTTAAAGTACTCTTTTGAAGAAATCAAAAATGACAATGAAAAGAAAGGGATGAACTTTTGAAAATGCAGAAATAATAAGGTAATTAATTATACTGGTCATATGTCTACAGATGAGGCTCTTTGAAAATTCCAAATGTTATATTTGATTCAAAGTTTCTGCAACAATTGAATATGAGACCTCCTCCTCATTTTTATTGAAAGAACGTAGTTATAAAGATGAGATTTCATAATTTAAGGGCTTATTGTATAATAATATCACAATTATTATTTTTACCTTTATGACTTATTTTATGTTATGAAGGAAAAGTTTACAAGTAGTTTCCCTGCTCCAGGTCTTTGGGAAAACATTTGTGATCATTGTATCCAGATTTGTGAGCTGTAGCCAGTTCGTAATTGCTTATGACAAAGTTGAGAAACACAATACCTCCTTTTTTTTTTTAAGAGCTTTTTTTTTAGAGAGAGAAAGAATCAATTTTTATTGAGTTTTTCACATGGCTTTCATTGCTCTGACACTTAGTTGTATTCATGGGAGCTGGGGTTTGAACCTGTGTACTCGCGCATGCTGGGCAAGCACCATAACCGCCGAGCTACTGCACCAGCCCCATAGTCACCTTCTTAAAGAAACAAACCACTTTAAAGAAAAATATATTACTCTGTACCAAAAAATTCTAGAAAAGGTAGTTGCCCAGAACAAATGCAAAATCTTAAGATTTCAGATCAACAGTGACTGGATCTATTAAAGAGAAACTCAAGATTATAAAAGACTTTTCTTAGTAAACATATTTTAACATGTTAATAGAAAGTTAACATTAGAATGACAAGATAAAGAATCAAATTAACTTAAATATTATGACAAATGATATACAAATATTTCCTACCCTTTTTAATCCTCTCTCAATAAGGGGCAATGACTAAATTGATGCTTTCCATTTCTAAAGCCCTTGTGTTAATGGTTTCTTTAAAGTTTTCATCAAATAACTCTGAAATTATTTCAACTGCAATTTTAACCAAAGCAGAATGAATGAATCTAGGGCTTGCAATAATTTATTTCTGCATTAGCAAAGATTTTTTTCATTAGTCATAAAACTCAATTGAAAAGGGGATAATAAAACTGCTATTCTTATCTATTTTTGATGAGTGAATCAATTTGTGTAACCTTTCGAAAAGACAACTTGAATATATCAAGAGCTTTATATTAGTTATCTATTGTTACATTAAACATTATCCCAAAACAATAGACACTGTTTATCTCATTTTCTGTGTGCTTGGAATTCAGAAGCAGCTTGGCTAGGTGGTTTCAGTGTCTCTCCCAAGGTTGTAGTCAGTACACTGGACAGAGCCAAGTTCACCCAAAGGCTTATCTGGGGCCACAGCCATCTGCTTCCAAAATGACACACTTATCTGGTTTTGCACAGAGACCCTAGAGGACATCACATGGCTCTCTCCACAGAGCTGAGAATTCCTGTGTCAACTGGCTTCCCCAAGGCAAGTGCCCTAAAGGAACCTAAGAAATTAATCTCAAGCTTTTTAATACCTAGGCTCCAAATCGTACACTGTTACTTCTACCATAATCTATTAATTAGAACTCAGTGCATCCGTCTCACACTCAACAGGAAGTAAAGTATGAGCCCCCTTTTGAAGGAAGGCATATCAAGGACATTATAGCTGTAGACAGACTTTAAAACCACAATAAGCTTCTATTGTAACAGTATGTGGGAAAGTATATTTTAAAAAAACAGATGAAAATATCAAAATGTTCAATGGAGAAAAATTAAAATCAATTGCTTTTATGTGTTAAAACTTAAAAGTTTATATTCTCCACTCTTGAAAGTAAATAGACCTCTACTTTTCAATATTCCCACACAGGGGACATCCACTTTCCTCTGTGCTCAGCTTGAGCAATATGTACATGCAGCCTGTATGCCATACTTTTAAAACTTACAAGTATTACATTCTTTGTAACAAGTGCAAAGGTGAACTTCTTCTTTGCACTTTAATATCATCACATTCATGATTTTTTAAATTATAAAAGCTCAATCCAAAAGACACAGCAAATGATCATTCCTGTTCATGCCAGTAGTAGGCAGGACTCCTACACCCCACTCCCCAGAGGATCTTGCTATGGTAACGAGAGTCCTATCTGGTTACTAAATCAGAGCACATGTGGTGAAAGGCATTTGCAGGCCAGAACTGAGATCAAGCAAGGAGCACAGCTGATCCCGGAAAGCTATTCCTGGTCACAGAGGCTAGAAACAGGTCTCTGTGCCAACTCATGTTGTAACTCCTATGGTTATCTTCTCCTTACCACCCAGCAGAGAACTTTCCAGAAAACAGATCTGCAAGGAACCACTCTCATGTATGGAGACAGGAGTCTGATCAACCAAACCACCCTCCCTTCTCCGCCCCCTCACACGCACAGCCTCCGCCCACACGTGATGGTTCCCACAGGGACACTCATCACAGATTCTGCGTGTGCTTAACCCAAGCACCCTGGAAGCCTCCTTACATGTCTAATCATCAATCCCACAGCTTCTGGGAGTTGTGTTTAGAACCTGTTTGGGCTGGGCATGGTGGCATATGCCTATAATCCCAGAGGATCACAAATTCAAAGATGGCCTCAGCAACTTAGCAAGGCTCTCAGAAACTTAGCAAGACCTTGTCTCAAAATTTTTTAAAATTTAAAAAAGAGCTGGGGATGTGGCTCCATGGTTAAGTACCCTTGGGTTTAATCCTGATTAAAAAAAAAAAAAAAACTTAATACCTGTAACATCATTTGAAGATTCCTTTTGGGCTACTGGACTACTTTGGCTGCCAGCACAGAGAGCTGAAAGTGCTTGGGAGTTCACATCTTACACACACACACACACACACACACACACACACACACGGCAGTCCTTAGTCAATCAGCTGTCAGCTGATAGAAGTGGAAATGTGAAAGCCCAGTTAGTTCCCTGTCTCAAGCCAGGACAAAATCTGAAACACTGCTCTTTCTTGGTGTTCCCTCCCATCCTGCCCTGACTCCCTCACACCCTGTCAGTTTTGATGGGAGCTGTTCCTTCGTAGGCCCTTCGCACAAATTCTTCCTTTCAGAATTTGCTCCCAGGGAAGTAATGAAAACCCCAGTAATAAGATGGAATTTAGTTTCCTGGAGACTAGTGATGTCCACACAGCAGAGAAAACCCAATGCAAGATCATCAGTGTACCTTAAGAAATAACAGGAGGAAAAAATCCCAAAATCAGAATGTTCATCTAGGACGAAAACAGGAGTAAATCCAAAGTTTGGCGGAGGAAAACGCGGCTAATGATGTCAACAGAGAGTGGGAAGAGCAAAAGAGAAAGAAACCAAGAGAGCGGGACCAGCAGAAACCAAGGTGAGTGCTTCAAAGAAAAAGGGGTGTCAGCCACATCTGATGCCACTGAGGTCACATAAGAACAGAGAACTGGCTCCTAGGTTTGTTCTGTGGAATCACTGGTGCCCTGGACAAGAGCAGAGGGGCAGTGAGAGTGAAGTTGTCATTTAGCAGGTTAAAACACAAGTGGACGTGGAGGAGGAGGACACAGCTGTGTTTGCCCTTGGACAGGTGCAGAGTAATAGCAGTATTGTTTCACCAGGAATGTGGGACTAGAGGACATTTTTAAGGGATGTGTTAATACAGTGATAGAAATTATTCAGTAGAGAAGCGATAGATGATATTTTAAAGAGGGGAGAGCAGGAAGAGTATAACTTAAGCAGGCAATAAGGCACAGGATCCACATCTCTTATAATTAAGTTAACATTCCCCAAGGATCCTGTTCTTCAAATCCTAATGCTCCTTCTCCCCAGAAGCCCACCTCTGTCCCAGGCCTAAGGGCAGACTCACTCTCCCCAAACAATGTGTTGAAAGACTTCCTGCTAAGTCTCTCTCACACACACACACACACACACACACACACACACACACACACACACAAAACCACAGCAATACTGCGCATTCAGTTTTCATGCCCTATGTGGTCCTAAATAATGGTCAGAGCAGGGGTGCAGGGTGACCTCGACATCTGAAGAGCAATTCCTCCTCCCTTACCTCCTATGGCCTTCTGTGGCAGTAAACCATTCAAATATTTCAAGGGCTGCATCTTCGTAATGCATTCCAGTATACACCTTAAGGCCACCCACTTCTAGGCTCCTCCCAACTAAGACAGCCTGGCAGGCCTACTGGTGGTGCTGGGGATTCCTGCCCAACCTAAGATTCCTCTAACTTGCAGTTGCTCTGAAGTGCCCCAACTGCCTGGTCTAAGCTTTCTTGAAGCAATTCAATGAATCTTTACTGCCCCCTTTTCTTTCACACCTGCAGCATGGTCTGAAAGTTCTCTCTGCTCCTGTGACCTCTCTCTTTATCATTCACAGGTATTTCCCACGATAAATCTCGTGCACTTCTAATACTGTCTTGAAGACTGCTTCCTGGAGGATACAAACTGACACAAATTCCTCCTCCTAGGGAGATCCAGAACATGCCCAGGACTGAGATCTCCTTAGCTTGCCAGTACTGTCTTGATTTTACACATACAGCATTTTTTCAACCAAAGGCTTGGCATCTGCAAAAACGTTAAATCAAATTTGTACATTTTTCAAGAAATAGATGATTAATAAATTGCTGTTATTGTTGATAGCTATGCTAGTTTTATAAATGAGTGTTATAACTTCTGAAAGATCTGGCCCCAATTCGTGTCTGTCTGCTCCCTATTGAATAAGTGTATTTCAATAGATTGTTATTCTTGGTGTTTGCTCTTTTCCAACAAAGAAATAACAGTGCACAGTTGCCAAATGAATAGACTAGAATAATGTCATGATACAAATAGAAGAGAGAATGCCACTCAGGCATTCTAAAAGAATAAGGTTCTTGATTACACGCTATAGCTAAACTTGAACAGGGAGTAGGGAATTTATCAACATGATATAGGGTGCAGAGAAGAGAACTGACAATAGGGGGCCAAAACCAGCTCAAAGCTGATTAAAAAAACCAAGGCGGGTCTTTGAGAGCTAGGTAGCAAGAAACAGGACACAACAAACAGTCACCGCATGGCTGGAAAATCCTGGGCATAAGGACGCTATCACTGCTGCTGCAAGCCACCTCTCTTCATCTCGAACACTCCTGTGTCCAACTGCTTGTGCTCAGCTCAACACCTGTTTCCCCAAAGGAGGGAGGAAAGAGTTCTGGGGAGATCACCTTAAGTAGAAGCAGGGCTGGTGTCCTTAGTATCAAGACCATGAACAAAAGAGAAAAGAAATTCCTTCAGAGGGGAGTAAAGAGGTATCATGAAGATGCTGAATCTGGGGAAGAAATAAATCTTAAATATAAACTATATCACTCATTGCTAGATCTAAAATGAATCCTTTTCTATTATTTGAAAAAAAAATAGAAAGTTTGTTTGAAAAAAAATATTAGAGCATTCATTCTCAAGCAGAGCTAATAGAAGAGTCACCTGGGGAGACTTCATGAATCCTAACACTCAGGTCCAAAGCCAACCAATAAAATAAGAATTTGGGCAGTGGGACTCAGGCAATAGCAGCTTTTAAAGCTTCCCAGATGATTCTGATGTGCAACCCAAGTTGAGAACACCTGTATTAGTACATAAAATAGAGAAAACAGAGCTACTCCAGTTGGGTAGGAAAATTGGCACCTCTCTCATTCCCGTTGGTCCCTGCGGCATCTCTGAGGAATCTCCACCAGCCCTGAGGATGGACTATAATTGTTGACTTCTCTATTTTTCCTCCTACTCCAAATCCAATCTATCTGGTTGACTCATCTTTCAAAAGATAATCAGAATCCCACTATCACCTCACTCCATCTTTCCTGCTACCATCCCAGTCCAAGCTCCCACCATCTCTTACCATGGTACAATAGCTTTCTAATGGAGCTTCCTGCTTCTATCCTTTCTCTCTGTCATCTGTTCTCAACACAGCAGCAGGAGTGATTCTTACATAAGATAAAGCAGGTCTTGTCTCTCCTCTGCCATGGAATGAAAGAGAGAATAATGAAAACAGAGGACTGAACTTGAGAACCACTAACCTAACCTACTGTTTTTCCTTTCAGCAACCTTGAAACTATATGAACCATGAACTATTCGCTAACAGTAGAACCAGGAATACATGATACATTACATTCCTTTGGGTAATAATGTAATAGAATCAAACCAGATATTTCAAAGAAAGATATATTTTTATGTATGTACATTGATGTTCATTAGAATACTCTGCACACTTATAGATCATAGTAACATTAAAAATTTAATAAATCAGGGGGCTAGAGCAGTAGCTCAGCAGTTGCAGCACTTGCCTGGCATACACACGGATGCAGGTTCAATCCCAGCACCATGTACACAGCAAAGCGTCAGAACAACAAAGGCCACATGAAAAACTAAATAAACATTGATTCTTTTTTTCTCTCTCTTTCACTGTCCCTCACTTAAAAATTAATTTAATAAATTGGGATTATTGAGAAAATTATATAAATGCCAGCAAATATAAATTTGTCATTTAAAATCTTTTCAAAGGATAATTATGTTTCGTGCCATTGTTACTTACTCTATTGAGCAACAGTAATATAAAGTCAAAATTATTCATTTAATAAAATCACTGACAAGATGTATAATATGTTTAATCTGATTTTAAAATAGAATATTTAACTTCTCTGCAGCCAGGTCTTAGTTCTGATTTTAACTAGTACTGAAAGGAAATGGCGTTTCTCAGCACCTGTTTATACAGGACAGTGATGGTCTAAACTCTGTCCTTGTTTACAAACTAAATAATATACAGGAAAAATAACTCACCCTTACCCCTTTTCAAGCAAAAAAATTAAATGTTCTATGGATACAATAGACAATGGAGGACAAAGAGAAGGGCAAAGAAATTTCCAAGAGATCCCCAACCCACTGCCACATTTATTCTAAGCCAAGGTCAAATCCAGGAGGGAGATGACTTATACCTGCTAATACTCACTACAACATATTTCTCAGAGCAAAGTTATAGGCTTTTTTTCTGGAATTCACCCCCAAGTCTAAGAACAACCTCTTATTATATAAAAGATGGTCCAGTATATGTGAGTTATGAAAAGGCCAATGCTAAAAAAATAAAAATACTGCAAGCACAAGGGTTTGTGATAAATTCATTCTGGAATCAGTTGAATTCAGAGTAATCTAGAATGTTCCTGGGACTGTCTTCCTCTCAGTCCCAATCCAGAACAGATCTCATTCATTTTGAGCTTCTGGGGCAAACTGTTCAAACTGCTCTTGCAGGTGTTCCACTAGCTCTAACGTGGGTAGCACCCAACTTTGGTGGTGTTTATAACACAGTACCACACTCTATGCTTCAGCTAAGTCCTCACCATCCTGAAGCACCCTGTTTCCACATGGGGAACAGCTCTGCTCAGCAGCGAGCTTCAGACACTGACATCCCCACAAAAGCCACCAGTACAGCTCATGGTTAAGTCATCATCTTAAAAAAGTCAGGGTTATGAATCAGTTTGCAATCCAGTTTCCATGAATAAAAAGTCTTGATGAGTTTAATTCAATGAATCCAGGGCAAAAGAACAAAGTGAAAAATTAAGGAGTGAATCACACCACTGTGGAAGTGACGGAAGAAGGTGGCATCACTGGGTGAGATTTCATGACCGATCAAAGCAGGAAAGACACGCTGTCCCTTTAGGCCTGTTGACATCGAGGTACTGCTACATGGTAAATGGCACCATTCTGCCCTCAGAGTGCCCATCACTGCCTAAACCCATGACCTAAGAGTTATTTGCTCTGGGTATCTAACCTAAACCCACTGTGCTTATAATAATGATCACCTGTAAATAATTAACTTTATTTCTACTTCTCAATAATAAAAAAATATGTTTCTTTACTTCAACATATAGGTGCAGGCAAAAATTTCCTGAATAGGACCCACACAGCTCAGAAAATAAAAAGAATCAATAAATGGGATGGCATCAAATTTTTAATTAAGTGTTTGCACAGCAGAGGAAACAGCAAAGAAACAACCAACATAACGGAAGAAAAATCTTTGCCAGCTAGTCTTCCAACAGAGGATTAATATCCAGAACATGCAAAGAACTAAAAAGAAATTACCGTTAACATTAAATAAGCAAATAACCCAATCAATAAATGGGCAAAGAACTGAATAGACTTCTCAAAAGAAGCAGCACAAATAGTTAACAACTCTATGAAAAATGCTCAACACCTTTAACCATCAGGGAAATGCAAATCAAAACTACATTGTGATTCCATCTCCTTCCAGTGAGAATGGCCATCACCAACAATACAAATAACAATAAACACTGGTAAGGATGCAGGGGAAAAGGGTAGCCTTACACACCGTTGGTATGAAGGTAAATTAGTATAATCACTATGGAAATCAGTGTGGAGATTCCTCAGAAAGCTAAAACTAGAACTATCGTATGATCCAGCAATACCACCTCTTGGTATTTATCCCAAAGAATTAAGTCTGCATACTTTAGAGATACATGCATTCCCATGTTTATCAAGGCACAATTCAAAACAGCCAATTACAGAACCAGCCTAATGTCCTCGACTGATAAACATATAAAGAAAATGTGGAATACTTACACAATGGAGTTTTATTCAGCCATAAAGATGAACAGAATTATGTCTTTTGTAGGAAAATGGATAGAACTGGAGAACATAATTTTGAGAAAAATAAGATTCAGGAAAGTATTGCATACTTTCCCTCATGTATGGAAGCTAAGTGGAAAAAAATGTAATGCCATGAAAGAACAGTGACCATTAGGGTTGAGGGAGGGGAAGGGAGAGGAGTACTGGGAAGTGAAATTGATCGAATCATGGTTTTAGGCATGTGTGAATATGCCACAATGAAACCCGCCACTCTGTGTCACTGAGATCCACCAACTTTTTTTTTTTTTTAATGTTTCTGAAGCATAAAGGGAACTGAAAATTCCAGTTTACCCTGCTTTACCCACTGGGAGGAGAAAAGGACTGCTTCCTCTAAGCGCTGGCCATTTCATTTCCCCAACTCAGGGTGAGAGTCTGAAACTCACTCAGCAGCTACCTAAACACACGCACTACGTGTCGTGAACTGCGAACAAACATATTCAACCTACTCTGCCAAATTTACTACTGTGTTTATTTCCTTCAAAATTTGTTTCTGGCATGTTCCTTTGGTTTAAAACCATATTTGCAACAATTCTTTAAACTTAATTTGTGTGCAACTTGTTTTAATTCATTGCAAAGTGACCTTCCCATGAACATGTTCTCTGGATTAGCTAGAGTTTATCTTTGAGAATTTCTTTTTTAAGGGAAATACACTCAGAGACATACACATATATAATGTTGGTGAAAAAAATTCTTGTACCAAATCTTTCCCTAATCTATCCCTGTAATTTATGCTCTTCTAAACCTTAATATTGTTAAAAGGCTATCAGAGGGCAGTATGAACACGCCCCCTTCTGCCCTTAAAGAAAATCCCCTGATTTTCTCCCTGGATACTTCTTGAAAGTATCCAAAATGTTAAAATATCACAGGCCATATCTGAATTTTTTCATTCACGAGATAGATGCTGCATGAACATTTTCTATATACAGACTCAGATCTCCTGGAGCTAAGGCAAGTTTTTTTCTATTATGTATTTGAATGTCACTCTCATCTTTTGTGCTCTGGTCTCCTTTTTAGAACCATCAATTATCTCTGTTTAATCACTACCGTCTGCTCCTAAGCTATCCATTTGTCATTATTTTTAACTCTTGGTCCTTTTTCTCTATATCCTTAAGAGAATGTTCTCCATCTTTCTGCCTCAGGATCTGTTCATCAGGGCCTCTGGGATTTTTTTTTTTTTTCCTATTCATCCCAGAATTATGAATGCAAGGCTTCTGCTGCCTGAGTGTTTGCTCCACAGAACTGGACTCACTTGTTTCTCCCGATGTCCTTGGAATCCTCCTCTTGGACTATGGTCCAGAGTGCGCTTCATGTAAACATCTATTTCCTATTCAGCTTGAAGTAAACAGTACGAGGGGCGCCAACGGCATTCCCAGCAGAAAAATGTCTATTTCCAGCTTCTTCCCAGTGTCATCGAAGCTGCAAAGCCTCCATCTTTCTGCTTCTGTTTGCCAGGCCTACGTGCCAGGTGACAGCTGTGCCTCCACCCACCCTGTTCCTGGTCCTCCTGCCAACTGAATCAGGCACCAGCTTTACCACCCTGCTGGATGCCTTCCCTGTCACTGCCACATGAAGCCAGATGTGGCCCAGTGGTGTTCATTTTTGGGCTGTAGGAGTGGATTAGAAGCCCAACGGTATTTTTTATGTGACCCTACAACCAACCCACTTGTACATCTTCAGCCAGTACTGGACAGACTGGGGGAGTTAGGAGGTATCCCAGGGTCTTCTCCACTGACTGCATCCAAACAGCTCCCCTTATGCTGTGACATCTCCCCTGCGCACAAGGGTGCCATACAAAGACCCTGGAGATTCCCTGTGACACTAACCAATGCACATCAGCAACCTCAAAATGAAATCTGCCCTATGTATTTTAAATTCTGAGTCCAGGCTGTCAACATACCACCTACTGTCACCTAGAAACCACAACACTAGAGCCTCATCTTGACATGGTGCTGGTTCTTTGAGTATACTTAGATGGTGTCACCTCAGGAAGCTGCAAAGGTATCTAATATCTTTCGTTGCTGCAATAACCTCCTTACCACCCATCTACTCCTGAACCCAACTGAAGTGTCCTAGGTCAGGCTGCTGTGGAACCCCGATGCACAGATTCACCTAATCCAGCATGCACCCATACGGTAATTTTTGAAATAAAAGTCTCACCTTAGAGTCTACAAAGAACTTTTGCACATAGGTTATTTCACTTGCTGTGACAGAGAGCATCCCCACCTCTATTTCATGAATGGCAGGAAAATGCATGGCACCTTGGCAGTTCTACTCCCCCCAACATTCTTTGCCCTGCACATCCTCTAATAAGTTCCCATTACTTGCATTCCCACAAACTCTGGTGACTTTTCCAGTCTGCCTCCCAAACTTGCTAGCTCAGTCTTCTCTGTTGCTCATCTTTCACTCTGGATTCCTGGATGAGAACTGGGTACATCAGACCTCCCCTGGCTCCCACTCTGCCCTTCCATGGCCTGAAGCCCTAGCTCCAGTCACACTTCCTCTGTGTCCTCAGCTGTGAGCCAGCCCCCTCTCACTCCTACACCAAGTCTGGAAACTCCGTCTGTGAAGAGCCCTGGAATCCCCAGTTACCTAGGAGAGAAAGACAAATATAGATGAGGAAATGAGGCCAGAGAAAAGGCTGAATGTACCATGACTTGGGACCTGCCAGGCAGCTCAAGTCTGAAATGTAACAAAGAATATGACCTTGAACAAGTGCCTTCACCTTTCTAAATATCTACTACTCAACTGTAAAAAGAATGTAATAATAATACATCTCCCTCCCAAAGGTCTTTTGCAAATATTAAATGAAATGGGTATAAGTTAAATGCTAAGCATAATGCTTGGGACCTGATACACTGTCATAAATATTAACTGTCATTATTACCATTATAAATTCAAAGAATGAATAAGCAGCAGAGCTAAAAATTGGATGTTTCCCTATCTCTTCATTTCATTTTTAACAGCACTTAATAATAAAAGTTAGTATACGATGGTAAACAGAAATGGCCACAAAATAGTTTACAAAATAGTAGAAAAGTTTGATTAAGTGCTAACTAGAAGACAGAAAAAAATATTACTTGTCATAAATAATTATTAGCAATTTCTACCAGACTTCCTATTATATTAAACTCCTCTGACAGGGAGCTCTAAAGGAAATACCCCTACTGATAGAGAAGATGAAATACATGACATTGGTCTTTGTTGTTAAAAACAACACACAGGGCTGGAGCGGTGGCTCAGCGGTTTCGGCGCTTGCCTTACAAGCACGAGGACCCGGGTTCAAACCCCAGCACCACGTACACAACTGAGTGTTGGAGCAACTAAGGCCATGTGAAAAACTCAATAAAGTTGTTTCTCTCTTTCTCTCTCTCTCTCTGTCCCTCTTTCTTTATTAAAAAAAAAAAACACACACACACATTATTAAAGCCAATGACTTTCCCTGTCGACTAAAATAACATATTGCAAAAGTATTCTGGCCAGTTCTGGAGTCACTGCAGCATCATCTACGCAATTACCAACGCAATTTAGCTGTATCTTCCTGGCTAAGGAGAAGTGGCTAAGGAGACAGTAGTATCTGTGATGGCCCTGGACATCAGGATCTTCCCTGCATAAAGGAATCCCATTAAACCTTACGCTCCAGAGGCAGGCTTTCAAAGCAGTCCACCAAGCACGTGCCAAGGTCCATGGGGCAATTACTTATGTGTGTTCCTGTGGAACCATCTTAGCACTTCCAGTTTTTCTCCATAACACAACTGTAGTAGGTTTTTTGTATTGGATTTGATAGACAAACTGGCCAAGTGTTCATTGTAAGCTGCAGCCTTTATGGATTTTGACAGATTATCTTTTGAGAATTTCCAGCAGTTGCTGCTCCAGGAGAGGAGATGTGTTCTCACTCCAATGATGTACTTATCCCACATTTTGCAAGATTTTAAGGGATGTTTCCAGATTTTCTGGCAAGGAGATAAACTCTGGGGGCAGCTAGAGCTTTGAATGGATCCAGATAATCTTTCTATTAAAGAAAAAAGAAAAGGAATTGCTTAGTTAAGGTTCCTAAGGATTTACCCGTGGTGGTTTGCCCTTTGTTGTTCCAAGGTTGGGCTGGGTGTAATACTATCCTGCTCATTCTGACAATGTCCCTGCAGAGCCATAAAATCCATGGCAAATTGAACATTAGGCAAACAAACCTAGTCAGAAGACAGAATAACTACTCTGGCCCAGGGACTGTGGTCCACACGCTTCCCACCCTTCAGCTCTTTTGATTCTCCTTACACCCTTGTTATGAGTGCTATCATTAAGTCTACTAAACAATGAGAAAATTTAAGACTAAATGGATTAAGTAACTCTTTCAAGGCCAAACTGCAAGCTTGTTCAAGAGGAGGGCTTTACCAGACACCCTGATTCTAGAACCTCAATTGTCTGGTAATGAGGGCCCAGCCATGCTTGCCCTTCTATTTCTGGAATATGCCAAAACAAATCCTGCTTTAGGGTCTTTGCCAACCTGCTTCCTCAGCTGTGAACACACTTCTCATGGATAATTTCTTGTTGTCTTTCACAGCTCAGTGTAAATGTTCCCTTCTTGGAGAAGGTTTCTGTGTCACAAAGCTGAGGAGTTCACCTCCTGAGCTTAACGGTCAAGGATACCTCCTGAGGCTCTCCGGCCTGCTCTGTGCATAAGCAGAAGCTGTAGCCCATGTAGAAGTGATAAATGTCAAGAGCAGGCTTTCAAGTTCAGTTAGTCTAGGGGTTCACTGATGTCCTCAAGAGCCAGACAATTTTCTTCTTCACACACAGCTATCCAGTGTACAATACACTTTCACATCCGACCGTCCTCCTCCTTCCCCCACTCTGGACTCAACCATAACACACTGCTAAAAGTATTCTGGGATTTTTCCCTCTTGTGGGCAAGTTCCAGAATCTCTGTGCAATTAATGTATGCAATTTAGCTGTAGCTTCCTGGGAAGCTGAGTGTGGCTAAAGAAGCGTAGTATCTGTGAGGGCCCTGGATATAAGGGCTACTCCAAGATCTTCCCTGCAGGAATGAGTACCATTAGAGAGCATGGTCAAGAAGCAGACTTTCAAATCAGCTCATGAAGCAGGCGGAAGACCTATCAGCTAATTAATTATGTGGCTCCAGTACAACCATCTTAGTCCTTCCGGTTTTCCTCAATGGCATGTCTTGTCAGATGTCATCTCGGGAGTGTTTGCCTCCTAGCGCTCTGTCAGCTGTTAGGAACGACTGGTACCTCTTACTTCCTTGTTCAAATCTAGAGAGACAGAACATCTCCTCACATCAGGAGACTTCCTAGATATTTCCAGAGAACTGCCCTGCACATCTTATGGGATAAATTGGATCGTGTGCCCATTCCTAAACCAATCCCTATTGATAGGAAAACACTATGTGTGGACTAGGTTAGGCCCAGATTCTTTGATGAGGAGGATGGCGTTGCTACACTTGTGTAATTAATCAAAGCCAAGCAAGGAAGCTGGGTCACTCAGCTTTCTCTGAGATACATGGACACTTGAGAAGTGGTCAGTTAGAAAGGAACAGGTGGAAACGAATGCCAATAGGCCATGAAGCGTCCAATGAACATAATACCCTTTGGACTAGTTCAAGGTTTTCCTACTTCTTTGGCAGTTTTATTTGCAAAGGTCAAAAACTACCCTTTTCAGCAGCTATATCTCCATCGCAGTCAATATCTTATGTCCTAAGTTTATTCATACAACAGCATTTATCACTCTCTAATTTACACTGGTTTGACAGTTTAGTCACAGTCTGTTTTCTTCACTAGGAAACAAGTTCCTAGACAATAAGGATATTATCTGCCTCATATGCCACCATAATCCTCATCTGTGAGGTCATCCCTAGAAAACAGCTGATGATAAATAAACGTTTGCTGACTGAATGAAGAAATCATAGTGGCTTTTGCTATACAAAGCCAAGAGGTGAGAGAAAGGTATGTTGAGGCCACTGGTGTAGGATCCTTTATTCCCCGGTGATTGTGGGTGATAGAGAGCGTCTGAGAGGAGGGGTAAAGGGAGAGAAGACCTGCTCCAGGGGACCCTCGGTCAAAAACCACCAGTCATTTTCATTCCTACTGGAAGTCCTCGATGGAGTCCGATTAGAGCAAAGGTGGGCAGGGCAGGAGTGTTGTCCCTTCTTAGGAAAAATTATACAGTCAACCCAGGGGAACAACACTGGGTCAATGAGAACCCATGTCCCAGAGTGGCTTGCAAGAGCCCCAGGCACATACTCAGACCCCAGTCAAATATATTCCTGGACTACTTTTCCTCCTAAAAATGCTAGTTTTCATGTTGATGAGATGCCAGAGAAATACAAACAGTGCAGATCCTATTGGCCTAGAGAAACTGACCCCTATGGACACACTAAACATCAGCTGATTAATCATACTCAAGAAACTAAGCTGAACACACTGGCCACTGGAAGGAATGGCCACATTCAAAATGTAGACCTTCGGGGACATGTGAGCTATTGCCAATGCACTGACCACTCTGGGCGTACTGATGCGTTGGACAGCAGCAATAATCTCCAAATCTCCACACAGGGACGAGTTAGAGATAAAAACCTGTTTAGAAGTAGGGACTAATTACATCACTTATAGGGGTGAAATACAGAAGAATCAAGAGACTGGAGTGTGGGTGATGGGGTAATTCTGGTTTGGTAACAAATGCGTATCATATTGTTACACTATATGCATTTATGATTGTGCAAGAACTCAACTCCTTCAAAAAATTTTTTTTAAAAAGTAGCGACTAGGAGGACTGTCATGAAACATAGCGTGCACACCACTATTGTACAAATGATACGTGATTTAGGTGCCAACCCCCCCCCCACTTTCCAATGACTGCTCTGGAAATCTGAGTGCTCCATACACATATCAGGCCTGACTCAATTCATACTTCCTGCTCCCTGTTACCATCCTGTGTACAATGCTTTCTTGTGTGGACTTCATTCCCCCCAAACAATGAGCTATTGCTAGTCCCCTACAACCTCCCCTGGTCCCAAGGTTTAGAAGATTGCCCTCCAGAGTTAGAATCAGGAAAATTGGTGTCTACAGGGGAATGGGAAGCAGAGAGCTCTGGCTTAGAAAGCAGTACCTGAAGAGAATGGACCATACTGGAGATTATAATGTTAAGCAAAACAAGCCAGACGCAGAAAGGTAAGAACTGCATGTTTTCCCTTGTATGTGGAATCCAAGAGTGAGGGGAAGCTGACATGGAAGTAACAGGAAGACTTTTAGAGAAGAGGAAAGGGGTTGGGGAAGGAGAAGAGAAGGGCAAGGGAGAGTAATGGGGAGTGAATATGCCACAATGAAACCCATTGTTCTGTATAATTTAAATGCACTAACTGAAAATAAAAGCAGTACGTGTACAGAGGAAGAGCCACAGAGAATGCTGGCTAGTGTACCCCTTGCACCGTAGGAAGTTAGTAAGTAGCTGGGTGGGAGCTCTGCCCCCACAGCTTCCTAGCAGACACATGAAGTCTGTTTCCACCAGCACAGCTGCGTTGGGCCATCTATAGAATTTTTCAAGCAGATCCATTATCCTGGTAGTTGGATGAAATATGATCAAGATTCTGGTGATAGGCTGAATAACAGCCCCAGCTTATTTAATGCCAATTTTCCCTTTGCTTCATAGGGAGTATGGAGAGCCACTGGCATGGGTTACAGGAGAATCCATTAGTCTTCCCAAACTAAACTCCTTGACACAAAGAGTATCTCAAATGCATCTTTCAATATGCACAGAGATATTCTCCCTATCAATCTTCTGATCCTTTGCCCTTTTCCTTTTAATCTGTCCATGGTATGTGCGCTCCATCTTTCCCTCTCCCCACCCCCAGCATTGCTCGTTGTGTTAATTG
Source organism: Aplodontia rufa (assembly GCA_004027875.1). Lineage (NCBI taxonomy): Eukaryota > Metazoa > Chordata > Mammalia > Rodentia > Aplodontiidae > Aplodontia > Aplodontia rufa. The sequence continues at coordinate 96 of PVKS010039564.1, read as the reverse complement.
AGCCTTAAGTTCCATACTGTGAAATACAAAGCAAAACGACCCTGCTCAATAATTTTTTTTTTTTTTTGATACCAGGAATTGAACCCAGGGGTACTT
>PVKS010039563.1:0-17186 GCA_004027875.1 Aplodontia rufa | reverse complement strand
AAACTGGTTCAGCCACTCTGTAAAGCAGTGTGGAGAATCCTCAAAAAATTAAGGATGGAACCACCTTACGACCCAGCTATCCTACTCCTGGGAATTTTGCCAAAAGAGTTAGAATCAGCATATTATATTGATATGGCTTCATCAATGTTTATAGCAGCTCAATTTACTATAGCTAGACTATGGAACCAACCCAGATGCCCCTCACTCGATGAGTGGATATAAAAACTTTGGTACCTATATACAATGGAATACTACTCAGCCATTAGAGAAGACGATATTATGGCTTTTGATATCAAATGGGTGGAGATGGAAGGAATTATGCTAAGTGAAGTATCCCAATCTCAGATACTCAAGGGCCGAATGATTTCTCTCATCTGTGGAAGCTAGAATACATCGGTAAGCAGTATGTTAGATGGCTAAGCTAATAATAACTTCAAATTGTATGATTCTTAACACAATAGAGGGATGACTGCCTAGGATATCTGGAGGCGTAGGGTTGGGGGAGAGCTTAGGAAGAATATCTAGAAGGCTGGAGGGTGGGAATATGGGGGAATCATCTCAGGAGGAGATCTCTGACCTCCACAAGATATCCATCTAACTCAGGGGTTTTTCTGGGGGAAACGGCATCATGGGGAACCCAAGCTGGGTATCCATGACATGGCATTAGCCTTGGATAACTAAGTATATACACATTTGTTCTTGAATGTTTGATAATGTTCCCCCTCAATTGTAACTCCATATTCATCTAATAAATAAAAAAGACACAAAACATCAATGAATCAATCAATACTCCTGGATTGTTTGAATAACTAAAAGATGCTAAATGAAGAAAAAAATCAAGAAATATAGGTAATTACATATCTGATCTCTGTACAGGAAGAACATTATTTAAAATCAAAGGAAAAATTTTTGAGCAATAAGATTCACTGTAAAAAATATTTTCTTAATGTTAAATAAATGCTCCTTTCTAGAAATTTATTTCTGAAACTTATGTGATATGCTGAAACTGCATATTTGGTTTTTTTATAGCAACAATTTAGATTCCATTTAAAATCCAGTAGAGAAAAATTCAACAGAGATTAATTAAAGTAAAACATTATATAATCACCAATACTCAAGTTTTTATATAATTCTGAATAATTTAAACATGTAACATTTTGAATGAAATACGTTCATTGTAGAGCTCTACATTTTTTAAAAAACATCAAAACCAATTCATGAAAAAAAATTAAGATGATATACAAGGTCCATCCCTTCACGTGGTTCCTTGGTCTAAAATTATTTTCTGAATAACGTATCCGTGAAATGAAAAAGGAATCATCAGGGGAAATCTCACTTTTTCTACTGTTATCACACTAGAGAATAATTAGCTGGACTGAGTAATTAGCTATCATCTCTACATCTTGGAACTAAAAAGGTAGTTATGTGAGCCCTACATAGAAGAAATTCTCTTATCATGGATAGTCAGGAGATTGCGTGAATGAAGCAGAGTTTGGAGGAGAAAGACTTCCTTTAGAAACATTCTTTTGGAAGATGGTAGAAAGTAAGTGTTCAATAACTGTCCCCAGGACCTAGAGCATGTGAGTGTGGACCAGGAGGGGCAATTGGCCAAAAGGCATATGGAAATGTCCTGTCACTCTCTTTTCTACAGAAATGAGTTGAATTTACAATTCTTCAATTATCACCCCAATTTTTATTCACCTTCTGAATATTCCTAGACCCTGTCTCAAAACAATAGTTTTTTATTAGATGTATATAGACATACAATTGAGGGGGAAACATTATCAAACCATCAATAACCAATGTATCTATACTTAGTTACCCAGGGGTAATGCCAAATCATGGATACCCAGCTTGGGTTTCCCCTGTTGCTGTTTCCCCCAGAAGAACTCTTGCATTAAATGGGTATCTTGTGGAGGAGTGACATCTGCTTCTGAGATGGTTCCCCCATATTCCCACTCTCCAGACTTCTACGAGTTCTTCATACACCCTCCCCACTTCCCTATCCCCCTTCCTACACCTCCAAGTAACCTAGGGAGCCATCCCCCTGTTGCATTGAGAATCATGCAATTTGAAGTTATTGTTAGCGTAGCCGTCTAACATATTGCTTCCCCATGTATTCTAGCTTCCACGGATGAGAAAAACCATTCGGCCCTTGAACCTCTGAGATTGGGATACTTCACTTAGCATAATTCCTTCCATCTCCATCCATTTGATATCAAAAGCCATAATATCGTCTTCTCTAATGGCCGAGTAGTATTCCATTGTATATATGTACCAAAATTTTTGTATCCGCTCATCGAGTGAGGGGCATCTGGGTTGGTTCCATAGTTTAGTTATAGTAAATTGAGCTGCTATAAACATTGATGAAGCCATATCAATATAATATGCTGATTCTAACTCTTTTGGCAAAATTCCCAGGAGTGGGATAGCTGGATCATAAGGTGGTTCCATCCTTAATTTTTTGAGGATTCTCCACACTGCTTTACAGAGTGGCTGAACCAGTTTGCAGTCCCACCAGCAGTGTAATAGTGTTCCTCTTTTCCCACAGCCCCTCCAGCATCTGTCATAGTTTGTATTCTTCATTTTTGCCACTCTAACAGGAATGAGGTGGTATCTCATTGAAATTTTGATCTGCATTTCCCTCATAGCTAATGATGTAGAGCATTTTCTCATATATTTATGGGCTTTCTGGACTTCCCCTGATGAGAAGTTTCTTTTAAGATCCGTAGTCCATATATTGACTGGATTATTTGTGATTTTGGTGTTTAGTTTCTTTAGTTCCTTGTATATTCTGGATATTAGCACTCTGTCTGAGGTTTAGCAGACAAAGGTTTTCTTCCATTCTGTAAGTTCTCTCTTGATGCTCTTGACTAGATCTTTAGCTGTGCAAAAACTTTTTAGTTTAATTGCATCCCATTCATTTATTCTTGATTTTACAGCTTGAGTCATGGGAGTTTTGTGAAAACAATAATTTTAAGAGAAGGACTAAAGCTGTCCTGAGTGATAGAGCACCTGGATTCAATCTCCAATATTGATAAAAAAATTCTCTACTTCTGGTATAAATTGAGTCATAGAGAAGCAGCAAATAATGGGACATTCATAGAAGGCTAGTGTGACCCAGATAATTTCATAGTAGTATCAGTAACCATTATGCAGCAATCTGCTACTCTGTGTCAAGAATTTTGTAAGGCATTTTAAATGCATGACTTCTTGTTATACTAACCACAGTCCTGCAAATAATCTTTATATCTTTATTTCACAAATGAAGAAATCAAGGTTCAGAAACATCAAGTAACTTAATTAAGGTCACACACTCAATAAATAAATACTGTCAACTCAAATTTCTGAACCTTGTCCAAGTCTATTTTGAGGTTGGTACTTATTCAGGATCATACTCAAAACCAATTTTTGAGAAGTCCTTCTCAGTTCGTTATGTCTTCACTCATCTGTGGAAGCTGAAACTAGACCCTGGCCATTAAGAGAAGTGGTCTAATATCAGGTGTTAAATCCAGATATCATGTAATGTTACATAACCTAATACTTTTTTTTTAGAGATGTTGTGGGAAAGGGAAGGGAGGGATAAGAGTAGGTAATTGGGGGGGCACTCTTGGGGGTAAATCCAATTTTTGGAATTTATATACATTATATATTATTTTGTTAAAATTTGTATGATTGTTCAACAAATAAATTTCTCAATTAAAAAAAAAGTTCTTGATCACTGCTGGTATCTCAACAAATAAGTCCATTCATGACATGAGCTTGCAACTCAGGATAAAGATTAAAGTAACTGATATCTTTCAGAAGTGAGGATAATCAAGTAGGATGCTGGAGGCATGTTTTTAAGTACATTGTTGTGAAATAGTGATTGGAAGTACCTCTGTTGACTTACAACGTGACAGACATGCAAAAAAATAAAATCACTATTTTACAGATGAGGAAAGAAGTTCAGTTTGTTTACAAGCTCACAGGTGGCAGAGCTGAGACTTGAAACTGCATCTCTCTGACTCAAAAGTCCTTGAGCTAGGCTTCCTATGAAACAGTGACATCTCCTTTATTTTCCACATCTTTTAATCAATTATAATGAATAACATGTATTTGGAGATCTTTAGATGAGTTCCTTTTACTGATGCTCCTCCTGCCAACGCATATGTGTTTTCTCAGTATTTATTTCTTTAGATGTTGTCAATACCTGAGAGGCTGCAAGCAATTTGATGAAGCTACTATCAATTCTCATTTGGATTTCAGCAATAATCTTCTTTGTATTGGTCTCTGTCTCCTATTCATTTTTGTCTGGTCATACTTACAACTCTCTGAACATGTCTAATACTATCAGCCTTAGGACCTGCATGCCTTACTGGAATGCTCTTCTACCAGCTGTAGACTTACTTCAGTTCCTTTAGATTGTTATTTATTGGTCACTGTTCAGTGAGGGCTACCCCATCACCTGTTTAAACAGCAATCTGATTCACTCCCCAACACTTCCTATAGTACTTTAAATATCATCTTCATATATACCTTAGTGTATATAGATAGATAGATAAATCATCTTCATATATACCTTATATGCATAAACCTGTTGCTAATCTTTTGTTCCTGGCTTTTTTGTAAGAATTAAGTCAATTAATTTGCACATGCAATATTTCACTAGTATCGAGCATATGTTATGCGTTAAATAGATGTTATTTGCCGTTGTTATATGATGTTATACTGCAGAGTAATCCACCCCCTCTCTTGTACTGTGGATTGAGCCCAGGGGCACTCTACCAGCCCCAGTTCTTTAATTTTTTATTCTGAGGGAGGGTCTCTCTCAGTTGCCCAGCTTGGCCTCAAACCTGAATTGCTGGGATTACAGGTGTGAGCCACCATGCTGGGCACCACAGAGTATTCTGAAATATCTCACATCAAAGTTTCTTCTTCATTTACTGAACAGAATAAAGAAGTTAACCAGGCTTATGTTAGTACTTGGCACATGTTAAAATCTATGAAAAGGTTTTCTACAATCATAATAATGATAAGCAAATAGGACAAACATGGAGTGAGGAAACTCACATTGAACTTAGGAAGAAAAAATTATAATTACTGTACAGGATGGAGGTAGTAAATGGGAAACCAGTAAAATATCAGAATTATTTATGAATATGTTTGTGTTTGGAGTTGTTTTAAGGAATATTCTCTCAAAATATTTTTTAATGCTCCCAACATCTACCTGAACATAAACAATTGCTAGAACATAAACAATTGCTAGTACATAATCAACTAGCTCTACTGCTTTCAGTGCATTCACTCTCCTTTTAGACCTTCTAGAAGGTAGGACATGTTGGTTTCTCTTCATTTCAGGAGCCAATTAATTAGGCTCTGTTCATTCTGGAGACACTGATTGTCTCATTGTTCCTTGTGATTGAAAATACACTGTTTGAAGAAGGCAATTCCTTTATAGAGAGCAAGCACTGTCTCTACATTGTTCCAGAAGATGTAGTTGAATAAATTACAGTTCCATGGTATTTACTGGCTACCTATGTCATTCAGTTTAGCCACTGATTTAAACCTAGATGCCATACATTGTACATGGATGGGCACCAGTGAATTGTATTTCCCTTTACACATGTCCTTGTATATCCCTCTCCAGAATGATTGTTTGCTTGCTTTTGTGGCCTAAGTTGGCCAATGAAACATCAGCAAGCAGTGGCCAGATAAGCATTTGCTATTGAGGTTTGCTGTCTTGGAATCCTAAGATATGCATAGAAGCATTGAGGGTGAAAGGCTACATAGAGAAAGAACTCAGCCATGCTAAGTATTCCAGGTATCCCAGGTGAGGTCCAAGCCATGTGAACCAGGTTGTCTTGGACTGTCCAGCTCCATCTGACTAGACAATATAATCATCTGATAAGCCTCTGCTCTTAAGAGGGATCCAAGTGAGGCCAGCTCATGTATAAAAAAAAATTGTGAGAAATGAAACTTACTGATGTTTTAAACAAATAAATTTGAGCTGATTTTTTACATATCAATACGTAACTGACATATTAGGTATTAATGAAATTGTTTATTAAATTATTCACGATAAAGAAAGTTTTACAGAGTAGGCAAGAAAACACACTTTATGTATTTTGTATTTATCTCTTCATATTTAAAAACCTATTTCCTTGCCTTTCTGTAAATATACAAAGAGCAGTAATGAATTGTCCCAGGGGCTATTTAAAGTACTTATTTAATATTTCTTCTATGGCTTCCCAAATGATAGTCTTTCTTAGTGTCCAGCAGATGTTCTATATTCCACAAACAATGCATTATTTGCAAAATGACAACATTTTCTGTGACTAATACATGAAAGTAAGATTTGGGTTTTATTATGAAAGAGAGAAAAGTCAAATCATTTGGCTCACAGGGTATAAACTTTTATTTAGAAAATATATTATATTAGTTATAGTTTGTGGAATATTACCTTGTTCATTAACTGAGTTTTGAACTTCTCTTGGTACCGTGTATTGTTCCTTGGGTTGAAGTATACTAGTAGTTTATTATAGCTCTTTGTTAGCTCTCCAAAAGTAGAGAAATGGTGTTTCCTTGTTGAGTAACTGGTTACATGCTTTTATTTTCAAATGGGTAGTTATTTTTACATAAAATTTTATGGGGCTCCAAAAACATTGCAGTATCTGTAGTGGATTTCCATCATATAAAACTGGAGAGGAATGTTAAGTTTGTTCCTTAACGTTTTCAGTCTGGACTGCAGTTGATGTGTGAACCCTTTGACATCATGGGCAATCCAATTGAACTACAGCAACTGTGCTAGAGCCACCGATCCATCATAGGCTTGAAGGAAAGTACAGGACCTGCATTTACTGTACCAATCCAGGCTGTATCTTTAGTCCTGAATGGACAATGGGAACCAAAAACAGACAATGGAAGGATATGAAGTAGAAGTAACTACAGAAAACAATATGAAATAGCCTTTCTATTTTTCCAGTTATGTAACCATTCTCTACTACTGGGTGTTATTATTATATCATCATCATCATCATCATCATTTTGGTACAGGAAATTGAACTCAGGGGAACTGAACCACACCCCCAGCACTTTTATTATTTATTTATTTTTATTTTGAGATAGAGTCTTACTAGTTACTTAGGGCCTTTCCACATTACTGATGTTAGCTTTAAACTTGTAATCCTCTGCCTCAGTCTCCCAAGCTGCTGAGATTACCACTCAGCAATTATTGGGAATTATTATTATCATCATCATTACCATTGGCACCAGCAGCAGTCACATTACATAAATATTTTCATTTCAATTTCTCTTTCTCATCAGCAAATTAGAATAAGTGTATTATAATATGCATTTTATTTGTTTTTACTTTCTCATTTAAAAAAATCTTTTCAATTAAAAAATGTCAAAAGATTCTTGAGCTTTTGGGGGACACCTTTCATCCAAATCATAATATTCCAGATCTCCAGAACCCATGTGTCTTGAGAATAGACAAGACAAAAAACACTATGGAAATACCACAGTAGTGCTTCCAAATAATCTTTAATTTCTTGAAATATAATTTCATTACAAATTCAGCTGATGGAATCCTTCTATCCTTATTGAAGTTGCTCCAGCATATATAGCAAATGATTCAGATCTTATGTAGAAATATAGTCTGCATCTTGTTGAGGCCTCACTGGGTCCATGTGATCTTCTCTTTCTAGGCAAATAAACCCAAAGTCTCTTTGAATGCTAACATCACATTAATAATGCAGAATATTTGATTACTCTTCTTTCAGTGTGTTTTCTTACCATTATTATTGCTCCCTTAAGCACAAAAAGTCGCTTTGATGGAGGAGAATAGCTACAACTATCTCATTTTGTAAATGAGAAAATTGAAGGCACAGAGCAGCTAGAGCAATTGTAGGGACCGGACTTGGAACCCAGAGTATGTGTCACTAGACTCAGGTGCTTCCATCAAGTCCAATAACCCTAGTATTATAGTACATAAAATATAGTGTTATTACTTCTTCTATAATTGTACTTAACAGCTGAATGACAGATAAAAAATGAAACTTTTTATCTGTCATTTCACCCCAAATTAATGAAAAAGGAAATGCCATAGATCATACTTATTTATTGTTACTGTTTCATTTTAAATATCTAAAGGTATTGATAAGAGAACCATCAAAATGATCTCAGTGTGGAAAACTGAGAGTATATTTCACAGTTACCAAAATGTACTGTAATTTGTTAATGAAATAAGATTATAAGAAATTAGAAAACTTGGTATAGGACTGAACAAGATGGTGCATGCACTGCAGAACAAAAATTAAGTACAATAGCTGGGTGAGGAGATGCAAACACACATGGCACTTGAAGCAGGAAGATCTCAAGTTCAAGGCCAGCCTCAGCAAATTATCAAGATCTTGTCTCAAAATAGAAATAAAAAATGGTTGGAAGTGTAGCTCAGTGGTACAGTACCCCTGGGTTAAATCCCCAGTACTATAAACAAGAAAAATTAAAAAGAAAAAATCAAGCAGAATGAGCAGAATAGCTATTCCACAAATGACTTCATCATAAGGTGACTTTAGTGAAGAAATCTTGTTTAATGTAAATATAAAAATTTTTAAAAACTAAAAGAAAATATGAGAAAAGTCTTATTGGATCATGGTATTTCATTATAATACCGAAGCTAGGACCATAAACATCACACAAAATTGACTACCTAAAAATAGAAAATACAACATAAGTCATATTGATAATAAATTGTAAATTTTGAAAACAATTGTCAAGTATTAGGGATAATGAATTATCATTTTTAACTAGAGCGCTCCTACAAATCAATAATGAATAACCGAATAGACAAATTTAGATATATATGCAAATTAGTAAAATAAATGCAAATGGAAAGCAATGAAATAATAGAATAATTGCTACCTGCAGTATTGTCAAAGATTAATACAAATAATATGGGCGTGCTGATAATAGAATGACAAGAAATATTGTCAGAAATCTTGATAATATTGTAATTTGGTATCAGCTTTTAGACAAAAGTTTGGCAACATCTGTGTGTATGTGTGCGTAGAAAAAATATTGCAAGAATACAACCCAAATTAATAAGAATAGATGGGAAATGGGATTCCTAATGGTTTTAAAAATAAGTTTTATATTATCAAAGTTAGCTTGACTGTGGATAAATGTTTGTCTAAATTCATGAAACTATAGTCACAGTAAGGAAGTTTCCTATATTAAAATAGTCCATTTTTAACCCAAGTGACTTTCTGCAGATTTAAGAAGTTCCAAAATAATGACTGGAGAAAGGAATAATACAATTGCCAAATTCATCCTTTTTGGATTCTCAGATTTTCCTAAGCTCAAGACAGTTCTCTTTATACTATTCTTGGGGACCTACCTCTCAACAGTGGTCTGGAATCTGGGTCTCATCATCCTAATTAGGATGGATCCTTACCTTCATACACCCATGTACTTTTTTCTCAGTAACTTGTCCTTCTTAGATTTCTTCTATGGTACCTCCACAACCCCCAAGATGCTCTCAGACTTCTTCCAGAAGCAAAAATCCATCTCTTTCCTGGGGTGCATGATGCAGTACTTCTTCTTCTCCAGCTTGGGTCTGACTGAGTGCTGTCTTCTGGCAGCCATGGCTTATGATCGATATGCCGCCATTTGCAATCCCCTGCTCTACACAGCCATCATGTCCCCCATCCTCTGTGTGCAGATGGTGTTGGGAGCCTATACAACCGGCATCATTGGTTCATTGATCCAACTATGTGCATTGCTTCAGCTCCATTTCTGTGGACCAAATGTCATCAACCACTTCTTTTGTGACTTGCCTCAGTTATTGGCCCTCTCCTGCTCTGAAATCTTTTCCCTGCAGGTCATGAAGTTTGTGATAGCAGTGATTTTTGGTGTGGCATCTGTCTTAGTCATCCTGATCTCCTATGGTTATATCATTGCCACCATCTTGAAGATCAGCTCTGTGGAAGGAAGGTCCAAGGCCTTCAACACCTGTGCATCTCACTTGATAGCAGTTACTCTCTTTTTTGGATCAGGACTCTTTGTCTATATGCATCCCAGCTCTGGTAATTCTCTGGGCTATGACAAAATGGTATCAGTCTTCTATACAGTGGCAATTCCCACGTTGAATCCTTTGATTTACAGCCTGAGGAATAAGGAGATTAAAGATGCTCTTAAGCGGTATAAGAAGAAGTGTTTTTCCATTGCCACTGTTAATTAACGGTTGGGTAGGGTGGTGACCCTGCTGACTGAAAGTTTCTAGACCATGCAAAGGAAGTTCATTTAATGTGATTTATCCTCACTGATGCTGTGGCAGAATTCCAAGTCAACCTAACTCTGGGACTGGCTCAGCGCCATGCAAATACCACGGCTTGTTTCAGTCTTGACAGCTGACTTTCCTCTCCTACAGCAGAAAGACTCCACAAAGCACTTAATATATCAGTTTTTATGAAGTGGCAACTTCCAGTTTTTTGGTTTTTGAACCTTACACATTCTTCTGGAACTTCAGATTGCAGGCCAAAGGAAATGGGACTGAACACAAGGCCATTGGTCTTTCTCCTGCACAACATCACAAGCAGGATAATGATTACTTTGTCTCAGACTTCTGACCCTCAGGGTGCCAAGGCAAATTCCAGTTGTTGGGGCAGGAATGTGGAGAGAAGTGTAATTTTAGATTTTGACCAACTTCTCCACCAAGGAAATATATCATGAGGAATTTGGACTAGAATTTATTTTTTCTAGTATTTTATTTTTAGAACTAAGAGTAATTGTTTGTAAGTGAACCAACAAAGGGATCTGGTACCATACAGTCTTCAAAGGGCTAAAACACAAAGAAAAGAAGGAACCCTTCAGACTATATATTAGAAAAATTACTGTTCTGTTATTCTGGCAGACTGGATAGCATGATTGTACCCCATGCTGCAAGCAATGAGATATGTTGGGTGAAACAACATATATATATATATTTTTTTTTCTTTTTTTGAGAAAAGGTCTTGATAAATTGCCCAGCATGGCCTTAAACTTGCAATGCTCTTACCTCTGTCTCCCCAATAGCTGGGATGACAGGCATGTGCCCCATGCCTGGCAGATGAAATATATTTTTAGAAAGTATCTTAAAATACTTTTCTAAATAGTCCAGAACAGAAAGAAAATGTTCAGCATGCAAATAAATATAAAGTAAAATCAATTCTGAAGATGTCTTTTACATTAGAGGCACCTACTGAATCCTGGAAATATTGGGCCTGTATGCTGAGAGACACAGGAGACTTTGGGAAAAGGAGACAAAGCCAGGAGTGCCTGAAAGTCTGACAGAAGACCCAGACATACATGAGAATCCAGTGGACTACACCTCAGTGTGAGAGGGAACTAAGGGGAAAAATATGATTTCACAAGAAAGAAAATCTGGACTCTCTCAGACTATGTGCTGGATATGGAGAAAAGCAAACCGAGAATATGTAACCATACACCTTAATGGAAGCTGGTGATCCAAATTCACACTATCTGTATAGGTCATGGACTCTTTAATTTAAAGTAGTACCAGGTAGGAAATGTCCTCATGCTCACACTAGCCAGAAGCAAACATAAGTCCTCCTTGAAGATTTTTAAAACACACTCTAAATCCAGACTCAAAAATAATTCTTCCAAATAAACTTCGAAAGAAAATTGGGTCACACAAACTTCAAAATATACCAGGAAGCAAGAGTCCTCATGCTCACACTAACCAGAAGCAAAATAAGTCCTCCTTGAAGATTTTTAAAACACATTCTAAATCCAGACTCAAAAATAATTCTTCCAAATAAACTTTGAAAGAAAATTGGGTCACACAAACTTCAAAATATACCAGGAAACAAGACCTTAGGGGTAAAAAAACAAGAAGACTGGCAACATCAGGCCCATAAAGTCCTCTGGGATAATTATCTCACTTAAAATATGCAATAGATGGGAATTTTTTAAAAAAAAGAAGAAGAAAGAGAATTAAAAATACAGTTAAAAGAATAATAGAATGAAGTTTACCATGGATTATTATACATGACCTACCTATCTGAAATAACAGAAATACTGTATTTGAACTAAAATCATTTATATGTATTTCCACTTATGAAAATGAGCAAGAAGTCAGCCTGAGGTGACATGAAAACAGGAAGTAAACAAGTGCCCTAATGGCTTTCATCTGGAGTGTCCAGCTGAAGCAGCAGACCCTGAAATTTCTGCTGTGGAGACCACCTCGATGGTGATGAGCCAGAGTCAGGGTAGGTCTTAAGCGGTCTTGAAGGTGATTACACTGAAAATCCAGAGGGCTATACTGTCAGTGTAAAGAAGTAAGGATTCTTACAGATTATGTTCAAGAAAACAAATGAAAAGTGGTTCATAGTTTTTTTAAAATGACAATATGCTTCCATAACTGAGAACTAGCACAGAGAAGAAACAGACATGCAAAATCCTCAGATATTGGAATTAAAACTAAAAAAAAAAAAAAATAAGACAGTTGAAACTAGCTAATATGTAACACAGATAAAAATTTCCCCAGAAAGAAATATGTTCTTTCCAGAGGAGAAAATACCAAGAATAAGTCAGAAATCTGGTGACTCAGAGCACTGAAAACTGCTAAATCAAAGGAAGAGACTTGGAGAATCCACACAGTAGATTAGTTGGCCATAAACAGCAATGAAGTGCTGATGCCTTCCACACGGATGAACCTTGACAACATCGTGCTACATGAAATAAGCAGTTACAAAGGACCACATATTGCTTTATCTCATTTTCATGAAGTGCTTAAAATAGGCAGATCTATAGCAGCAGAAAGCAGATTAGTGGTTGTCTTGGGATGACAGAGGGGAGAGCAATGGGGAGAAGCTATTAATGAGTGTGAGGCTCTTTTTAATGAAAATCTGTGAAATTAAAGAGTGGTAATGGTTGCAATAGTGTGGATATACACTAAAAGCCACTGGATCACACACTAAAAAGATGCATTGTGTAGCTCAATATAGTGAAAGGGCAGAAAGAAGGGAAAAAGGAAAAGAGGAAGGAAGGGAGAAAGGGAGGAAGGAGGAAGAGGACTCAAACCTGCCCAGGACCAAAGATGACACTCTTAGGAAGGCACCATTTTGGAGATGGATATTCCTTAGAGATCTGGTTATGAAATGGGAAGGGGATGTAAGCCATGGAAATAAATGATCCTAAGGAAAAACTTTAAAATCAAGTAAAATAATAACATTTCTCTGTTTCTGAGTAAACCACATAAAAATGAAACTGCTCATTACCAACAGAAGAGGTCACACTTCAACTAAGAAACTTGGTAAAATGCTCAAGCCCAATATCCTTAGGGGATTCCCGTGAGCCCTGCACTGTCTCAGAACTCAAGCTGTGGCTGTGATTGGCCAATACTGCCAGGGTTTCAGCAGTTATCCCTTTTGTTGTGCTGTGACATGGTCCAGATGTATTGTTCACCAAGAGGTCTTATCCTGGCACAGAGTTAATGCAGGAAGAAGAGAGGGTAAGCCTCTTTTGATAGAAGTAGGAATGAAGAGATTGACGATGGATCCCCTTGAAATAGGGGACAGGGTTGGGGGAGGGCTTAGAAAGAATATCTAGGAGACTGGAGCATGGTAATATGAGGGAATCATCTCAGAAGGAGATCTCTGAGAAACACGAAACATCCATTTAACTCAGGGGGTTTTCTGGGGGAAACAGAAACATGGGGAACCCAAGCAGGGCATCCATAACATGGCATTAGCCTTGGATAACTATATATATATATATACATTTGTTCTTAATTGTTTGACAATGTTTTCCCCTCAATTGTAACTCCATATTCATCTAATTAAAAAAAAAAAGAAATCGCCATTTGCTATTTTTTTTAAAGAGAGAACAGTGAAAGAGAGAGAGAAAGAATCAATTTTTATTGAGTTTTTCACATGGCTTTTGTTGCTCTGACACTTAGTTGTGTATGTGGGTGCTGGGGTTTGAACCTGTGTACTCCCATATTCTGTGCAAGTGCCGTAAACATTGAGCCACTGCTACATCTCACCATTTGCTCTTTATGTGTTTAAAACATAGCTTTATGTAAACAACCCAGATGTCCCTCACTGGATGAATGGGTCCAAAAACTGTGGTACATATATACCATGGAATTTTACACAGCAATTAGAAACAATGATATTGCAGCCTTTGAAGGTAAATGGATGGCTATGGAAGAAATTATGCTTAGTAAAGTCAGCTTAACCCAGAGAACCAAGGGTTGAATGTCTCCACTCATCTGTGGAGGTTGGAACTAGACCCTGGCCATTCATAAAGGTGGTTTATTATCATGTGTTGAATCCAGATAAGGTGTAATGTTATACAGCCTAATACTTTTTTAGAGATATTGTGGGTAAGGGAAGGGAGGGATACGGGTGGGAAATTGGGGGGGGGCACTCCTGGGGGTAAATCTAGTATCCAGAAACTATACACATTTTATATTATTTTGTTAAAAATTTGTATGGTTGTTCAAAAATAAAAATTAAAATTAAAACAAAAAAACATAGCTTTATTGGATTAATTTGGGATTATATTATAGGATTATATTATATGGCTATGTAGAAGCCTAACTTAACCAATGAATATGAAATGGCATGTAAAATGGAACATATCTGTCACATTTTGTGAAATTGTGTTAAGCTTTTATTATCCAGTAGAGGGAGGCCCAACCCAAGACTGTAGCAACAGAACCATAACACAGAAAAGGCCAGAGTCTGACTGGTAACAGTGATATGCTGATTTTCATGTGTGTAATGCTTTAAAATTCATATTAATGTGCCCCTTATCTATGGGTGAGGGAGCAGAAGCTCACCTTGCACATACTGAAGGTGATCTAGCAAATGAGCCACAGATGAGGGACCAGACATAGATGTGGATCAGTATCATCCAGGGGACAGAATGTTAATACCTCTCCCACAGTGATCAGAATCGCAAACACTTTTTTCTTAAATAGTTGCCTCTTTAGCTGGGATAATCCCTACAAATATTTTGACATGCATGTCTGATAGAGGCTGAATAAATTCACTTGTGCTCTGGCCCCAGAAGTTCTCTTCATTCTTATGGTTCACAACTGCTTAGTCCCTTTTATCTTTGGAGATCTATTTATCTATCTATTATCTATCATCTATCTATCTATCTATCGATCATCTATCATCTATCTATTTAACTGTGTGTATATATATAATCTCCAGAATTTTACATCTATGTGGATATCTACATATAAAATTCCAAAATTTTACGTATAAAAAATTCTGACTATATAAAATTCTGACTGTAAGAAAGGTTACTCCTGGGGGCTGGAGTGCTGGCTCAGTGGTTACTGTGCTTGCCTGGCATGCACAAGGATCCAAGTTCAAACTCCAGCACCACATACACAACAAAGTCTTGTAGCAACAAAAGCCACATGAAAAACTAAATAAAAATTTATTTTCTCTCTCTCTCTCTCTCTCTCTGTCCCTCTCTCTTCAAAAAAGAAAGAAAGAAAGATTACTTCTTGAAGTAAGCAACGAACTTTCCAAATAACTTCAATCTATATTTTCCATTGCAAAAGTGACACTAAAATAATCCTCCCTAATTCATACGATGGCCCTCTGCTTGAGATTGGCCCTGAAAAACCTCTGTATTCTTTCTTATGCTGCCCAGGAAGAATATCATCAACAAAAAATCCATCTAAGCTGTGCTGAGTGTACGATATACAAAACTATGAAAACATATGTGTCTGTTGTTTTAAACTGCTGAATTTATTTTAATTTGTTATTCAGCAATAGAAAACTAATAACACACATTACATATTTTGTTATGCATCTCTATAAACTTTGCAACTAACAGTGTGATAAAACTTTTGGTGTTTTAGAAGAGAGATATGAGAAAATGTTCTATATCACTAGCAATCTGAGAAATGCAAATCAAAACTACAGTGAAATTCTACCTTACTCCAATCAGAATGGCAAAAATGAAGAATACAAACAATAACACATGCTGGAGGGATTGTGGGGGAAAGGACCACTAACACACTGTTGGTGGGACTGCAAACTTGTACAGCTACTTTGGAAAGAAGTGTAGAGACTCCGCAAAAAATTAGGGATGGAACCGTCATACGACCCAGTTATCCCACTCCTGGGTATTTTCCCAAAAGAGCTAGAATTGGCATACTACAGAGACACAGTTATATCAATGTTTATAGAAGCTCAATTTACAATAGCAAAACCATCGAATCAACTCATATGCCTTCACTGGATGAACAGATCCAAAAACTGTGATATATATATATATATTCTACTCAGATATTAGAAAGAATGATATCATGACCTTTGCAGATAAATGGATGGAAATGGAAGAAATCAAGCTGAAGAAAATAGTCTAAACACAGAGACTTAAAGACTAAACATATTCTTTCATATGTGGAAGCTAGAGTAAAACCTAAGATAGGATCAAAGTCAGCCAAGTTTAATAAATCTATAAAATTGAAATCTCACATAAGTTGGGAGAACAATAGATATAAAGGTGGGGGGAGAAAAAGGGTGGGGAGAGGGAGGAGGGAATAGGAGAGTTATCAGTATGGCTGGGTACACATGAAATTCATGAGAAGCCAAATTATACTCAAGAAGGCATATAAACTCAGAAATCTCAATAATTAATATACATGTGGGGTTGGAGCAGTGCCTCAGTGGTTATGATGCTTGCCTGGCATGTGCAAAGACCTGGGTTCAAACCCCAACACCACATACACAACTAAGTGTTGGAGAAACAAAGGCCAGATGGAAAAATAAATAAAATTGATTCTCTCTCTTAAAAAAAAATATGCATATGGAGAAGTGACAGCCTCTTCAACAAATGGTGCTGGAGAAACTGGTCTTCCACCTGCAGAAAGTTGAAGTTAGACCCATATCTTTCTCCTTGCACAAGAATCAAATCAAAATGGATCAAGGAGCTTGGTATTAAAACAGCTACATTGCAACTGATAGAAGACAAAATTGGTCCAACACTTCAGCATTTGGGAGTAGGCAAAGACTTTCTCAACAGGTCTCCAAAAGTGAAGGAAGTAAAGTCAAAAATCAGTGAATGGGATGCCATAAAGCTAAAAAGCTTTTGTACTGCCAAGGAAACAATCAAAAGAATCAAGAGGTTTCCTACAGAAATGGAGAGAATCATGGACTATGATTCCTCAG
>PVKS010039562.1:0-17186 GCA_004027875.1 Aplodontia rufa | reverse complement strand
AAACCACTGGGATTACAGGCATGCTCTGCCACACCAGTTCAAACCTCCATTCTTAACGACTTCTTGTATGGCCTCTCTGCATGACCTGGCCTATCTGAGCCTCAGTTTCCTCCTTTGAGAAGTGAAGCCTTCTAAGTAGTAAGATTGTGAGAACAATCTGCCAGTGCTTACAAAGTACTTAGCCCAAAGGTTTATTGATGTTTTAACAGAGAGAAAAAGAAAGAATTTAAATTTTTTTATCTGGTTTTTGTTTTTTAGACACTTAGCTGGTGCTGGGGTTCTAACCCAGGTCCTTGTGCATGCCAGGCAAGTGCTCTACCACTGAGGCACTGCCCCTGTTAAAACTGGACATGCTGGGCCAACATTCCCATGGGAACAGGAGCTGGAGCTCAGAGGCACTGCCTGTTTTGGAAGAGGCTCTGCTCACCCCAGGCCCACCACCTTCAATTCTCACATTGCCTGTGCTTCTTGCCTGGCCTGGTAGGGAATGGACTTTAGATTCTGAGATAAGAACAGGAACCTCAAAACTGCCTTGGAGCTTGGCTTCAGGGAGTCTTGGCATCTTTTTGGGTAGCATATGCCATGCTGGGTAGCAGAAATGTACCCTTTTCCCCAGGAACTCTTCATTATCCACTCTGGGACCCATGAGAAGATCCTTTCCCTGCCAGCCTCACCTGCCCACTCCAGCATGTCCTCAATGTTCTCTGCTGCCCCAGGCACGAGGCGACTCTGATCTGTGTCTTCCAGCCTCAGGATGAAGCTCCCCTGGTGTTTCTTGGCAAAGATGTAGTTGTACAGGGCAGTGCGGAGTCCACCCAGGTGCAAGAAGCCTGGTGGAAAAGGAGAACGGTTCAGACAAGTCAGGTAGGATGAGCTCACAAGTCTCAGTGGAGGGGCAAAAACGCTCTTCTACTGACAAAGTCCCAAAGACCAAGAAATGGCCACACTTATCCTATCTCTGCCTAGCATCTAGACAGCCAGACTGCCACCAGAGTACTAGGAGGTCAACTTGTTTAGGCCCTTATTTTGGAAGTGGAAGATCACCTATATTTTGGAACCTGTCACTTTGTAAAAATGCTTCAACTCTCCCCCAATGGACCCTCTACTTTGATATTTGCCTCAAAGGCAATGTTTCACTGGAGGAGATGCAGAAAATCATGCATTGAAGCCGTATCACACAGGCATTTAACTTACGTACATTTAATGATGTACTCCCTTTGGGGGGAAAATTAATTATAAGTGAAGAACAAATTTAAAATACTACAGCTGGTGCTGTGGTGTATGCTTGTAACCTCAGCAGCTTGGGAGGTTGAGATAAGAGGATCTCAAGTTCAAGGCCAGCCTCAGCAACTTAGTGAGGCCCTGAGCAACCGAGTGAGATCTGTCTCCAAACAAAAAATAAAAAGGGCTGGGGATGTAGCTCAGTGGTAAATTGCCCCTGGATTTAATTCCCAGTAGTGCCCTCCCCACCCAAAAAAACATGTTAAAGTCATATTTTGCATATATAGTCCGTCCACATCACACAATGTGAATTATACCTGAGATTTTCACATTAAGCACTAGCTTTAAACACTAACCAAAACAAAATCTGATTCCACTATATTTCCCAGCACCAAGTTTGAACTCTTAAAATCTTAATTTTTCATCATTCTTGGCTGAAAACTTAAAATTAATAGTTTTCCCATGGCTGTCATTCCCCTTTCCCTTACTTTCTTTGGTCCAGTTCACAGACCTTAGTCTCCATGAGGAGCATTTGTATTTCTAGGTATCTGATGCAGAACAAGAGAGGAAAAGCTCAGGCAGATCCTTGTTCCACATTATGTGTGTGATTTTTGGCTAACTATTGCAGTGCCACCACAAAATCAGTGGTGCTCAGTGGCACTGGGTACCAGGAATCCCAAGACAGAAGATTATAGGCCTGGTAGTTGAAAACAAAGCACTTAGCATCACATATACCTGGATTCAAATTCTGATCCAGCACTTAGTAGTTGCTACCCTTGGGGCACTCTACTTAAAAAAAAAATTTTTTTTTAAAGAGGGGACAGTGAGAGAGGGAGAGAGAGAGAAAGAGAGACGCACTTTTTTTAGTCTTTCATGTGACCTTCATTCCTTAGACACTTCATTGTGTATGTGGTGCTGGGGTTTGAACTCGAGAACTCGCATGCCAGGCAAGTGTAGTAAATGCCAAGCCACCGCTCCAGCCCCTCTACTTAAATTTTATGAGCTTTAATTTCCTCATCTGTAGAGGGATTCAAAACAAAGATGGTCATGGTGGCGCACATCTGTGATCCCAGTCACTCTGGGGCTGAGGCAAGAGGATCAAAAGTACAAGGCCAGCCTTTTCTTTAGCAAGGGCCTGCCTCAAAAAATTAAAAAGGGGGGGCTGGAGCGGTGGGTCAGCGGTTTCAGCGCTTGCCTGGCAAACACAAGGACCCAGGTTTAAACCCCACCACCACATACACAACTAAGTTTTGGAGCAACGAAGGCCATGTAAAAAACTCAATTAAGTTGTTTCTCTCTTTCTGTCTCTCTCACTGTCCCTCTCTCTTTAAAAAAGAAAAAAAAATTAAAAAGGGTTGGGGGTGTAGTATTGCAAGGGTGTCCTTGCAATACTGGGGAAAAAAAAACCCAGGAATTTTCCTTATTATAAGAATGCTGTGATATCTAAAAGCTTGCTGAAATATACTATCAATTAATTTTAGCTATTACAGTGATCTAAGTTGCTTGAGAATTCTTTCATCTGTTTGTAGTCAATGGCCTTTCTTATAAGTGCTTTTCCTGCAAATCAACAAGGAAGTGAGAATTATAAAGATCACAATAGATGGTATTATTAAATCTTTCAACAAGATTAGACTTTGCTAAGTGGCTCAGCCACACTGGCTCAAACCCCTGAGGCAGGGCATGTATCAGGTATAACTTGACAAATGGCAAAACTGAGGTTCAAAGATGTTAAGTAACTGGCCCAAGTTACATACCTAGGAATTGGCAAAAACAGAAATTTGGACCCAGACAATCCCAGGCCTTGGCACTCCTCAAAGCAAAGTGCACAGTCCGGTGCTGGTATGCCAACGGCTGCCAGTTTACAGTGGGCATGCATAGAGAGAGTAAAGGTTTAGAAACTTACAGCAATTTAATAAAGCAACTTTGTTAAACTGAATAAAAATAAATGGGCTTATATAGCGTACGTTTTTAAATGTTCCACTTTTCTAGTAATTCATTTATATTGACTTTTACATATATTGATCTACAATGGATGATTTGTGAAGCTCTACTCTACAGGACACAGTCTGTGCAGAAAGCTATGTGTGCAGTTGGAATTTGGCCACAAAGATGCTTATCTGCTGGCCATGGAGTATGGATTGAAAGACATGCTCTGGGAGAAGCAGACAGAAGGTAGCAGAAAGTAGCCTTG
Source organism: Aplodontia rufa (assembly GCA_004027875.1). Taxonomy (NCBI): domain Eukaryota; kingdom Metazoa; phylum Chordata; class Mammalia; order Rodentia; family Aplodontiidae; genus Aplodontia; species Aplodontia rufa. Next base: position 13,774 of record PVKS010039562.1, on the reverse strand, counting down.
GTGAGAACAGAATGTTGAGGAACTGGTGTTGCAGGGGGGTTCACAACAGCCTACACCATGGGCTTCTGCTTTTCTGGCTTGCCAAATTCCTAACACTGCTAACTATGGGGCTTCTGCACCTACCATTTCCTCTGCCCAGATTTCTTCCATATGCTTCACATTGGTAGTTACCCTTGTTAACTTTGTTCTCAACTGAAATATTTCCTCCTCAGCAAGGCGTTCTTGAGCATCTTAGCTCAACTGGTTTCCTACTCTGCTTTTTTCCTGTATAGCCTATGGTGCAACAGTAGTTCACCTTATTCTTTAAATTTAGCCCTCGCTGCTCCGCCATTGCGACTTGGTTTTAAAGTGGACATGTTTACCTTCCTTTCTTTCAGGGAAATTCGATTGCCCTTCTTCCCCATTCTAGGCAGTTAGCTGTCCTTAAGCACACCTCAGACACAAAGTAATTCAGACATGATGGGCATGGCACCAGAAGATCTCAAAAATGCCAATTTCCCCAATTAACAAGTGAATACGCATGGAACATAGCCTTTGAATCACCTCTGGAAAAGCTCCCTGTTCCCCCTGATGGAGAGATTAACAGCCTCTGGGACAGGAGTCCTCTGCGTTTTCGCCTTTGCCACCAAAGCAATAAAACTTTTCCCCTTTTTCTCAAACCCCCTGTCATATGATTGGCACTGGGGGCAAGGACCGAGCTTTTGGTAACAATGCGACCCTAAAGTTACTTTTTATAAGTGGCCATTAGAATATAGGCCACTTGAGAGCCTGCGTTTTCCACGACCATCCATCCCAGCGCCTAGTTTATGGCACGGTTCGTGCTCAACATGCGTTTATCGAATGCATGAAAAAAGATCGAACCAGATGTTTCAGTAAAACAAACTGCTGGCAATGCGAATCCCTTCCGCCCCAGGACCTCGATTTCTGCCTCTGTGAAATGGGGTCGCGCCGCCCACCCAGCCAGACACCACCGGAAGGGATTTGTTCGGGAACATTTGGGGGGCGGGGACGGGAAAGGGGGCCGGGGCCTGCAGCGTCACGTCCGCCAAGGTTACCTGTGGGGCTGGGAGCGAACCGTACTCGCACCGCAGCCCCGGGCTCGGTGCCCAGGCTGGCCTCACGCCGTCCCCCTGGGCGGCCCAAGGCCGCTGGGGGTGTCCCGAGCCGCAGCACGGTCTTCAGGAGAGCAGCCATGTGGCCTGGAATCGCACACGTGGGCTTCCTCGTCCGTCACTTCCGGGGACTCCTCTCAGCCAATCTGCCTTCGCCACAGCGAGCGCAGCCCCGCCCCTTAAAGTCGCAGGCCGGCTAGTTTGAAAGCACACACCCCCTGGATAGCAGGGGCCAAACTCGACCACTAGGGGGCGGAGCCCAGCGAGCGGGCGATTTCCCGGACCCGCCCCCCCTAGGCTCGCGAAAGCTAAAGCGTGGCAGGGGCCGGACCTGGGAAGCGGAGGAGGCGGGTCTCCATAGAAACCTCCACCTGTTTCCGGCCAGGCTGAGCGAGATTAGGGGCTGCAGCGGGGGCCAATCTCAGCCAGCTCGCTTCTTCCCAGCGGCCTCTGCGGGAGCGGTGGGTGTTGTACACAATCATCATGGCGGCGGCCGGAGCCCCGGATGGTGAGCGCGGAGGGGGTGGCGGGCGCGGGGCTGGCATCCAGGTTGCGGGCGCTCGCGGGCGGGGCGGGGATGCGGCCCGGGCCCGGAGGGAGACGCGTGGTTCGGGAGCGGTGATCCAGCGGCGCCCGGGCAGAGTCCGGTCCCAGGCCCAGCCCGCGGCGAGCGCCCACCCCCTGGCCCCCTTGCAGGCATGGAGGAACCTGGCATGGACACGGAGGCCGAGACAGTGGCCACCGAGGCGCCCGCGCGGCCCCTCAACTGCGTGGAGGCCGAAGCCGCGGCGGGGGCGGCGACCGAGGATTCCTGCGACGCGCGAGGCAGCCTGCAGCCGGCCCCGGCCCAGCCCCCTGGGGACCCCGCGGCGCAGGCCTCGGTCAGCAATGGCGAGGACGCGGGCGGCGGCGCGGGCCGGGAGCTGGTGGACCTGAAGATCGTGTGGAACAAGACCAAGCACGACGTGAAGGTACCCCTGGACAGCACAGGTTCTGATCTGAAGCAGAAGATTCACTCGATTACAGGTAATCGGCGCTGACAGCCAGCCTCCTCCACCCCACCCCCTTGCAGTCCCTAGTGCTTACGCTGCACTAGACCTGTGCTTGCCGCCGTCGTCTTTGCATCAGCTCCCTCAGTCCTTCGAAGTCAGAACTTGAATTCCTCATCCGAGGAATGATGGGCGGATGAAAACCCTAGATCGTAGAACTAGTGAGTGGTTGAGCCGAGATTCAAACCCACGTCTGCCGACAAGTCTGTAACTTTGCTAGTAAAAATCAACCGAGGCAGTTGTTAAATTTACAACTCCTAGGCCCTTTCCCAGGAGATTCTGATTCAGTGGCCTTGGGCTTTGCCCAGGAACTGATTTTTAGCAAATATCTTAGGTAACTTTCATAAGGAATTACTACTGTTGACTACCACTGTGATCCTTCATGGTTATTCATATTTGTTCATTTTATCCTGTTTCTTCTTTTTTAAGAGTTCTCCATGTGCCCTGTAAGCCTTACCATAAGAACAGGACTCTTGTCCTTATTGACTTTTCTGTCCCTGACACCTGTGAATTCTCTTAACATTTGAGCAATTAGATGATTGAAGAACAGTTTGGAAAGAGGAATAGCTAAACAGTTAGTGAGTAACAGGCACTGTGTTAAATGCTCTACATTTGCCCATCTCTTAATCCTTAAAATAAGTCTGTGGGAAGGAAGGATCTGCAGTTGATTGCTGCCATTAAAGTTCTGGAATTTGAGATTCAGATGCAGATTGCCCAAGTTCACAAAGCAAATAGGTGATGGAGCCAGTATTCACTTCCTGGCTTTGTGATCCGTTCATTTTTTTTGTTCATTAACCCTCTGCCCTCTACCTTTTCCCAAGGTCTCCCACCTGCCATGCAGAAGGTCATGTATAAGGGACTTGTCCCTGAAGATAAGACGTTGAGAGAAATAAAAGTGACCAGTGGGGCCAAGATCATGGTGGTTGGCTCCACGATAAATGATGTTTTAGCAGTGAACACGCCCAAAGATGCTGCACAGCAGGATGCGAAGGCCGAAGAGAACAAGAAGGAGCCTCTCTGTAGGCAGAAAGTGAGTCCATTGTGCTTGTTAGTGCTGAGAAATTTGAGGCTTTGTCCTCTCTAGTCTTGATTGATTATATTCTCCCTAGAATAAGCTCCTTTTTGGACAGGGCCCATGATGGAAATTTATGGCAGCAGTTGGGTGCAGCAGAGTGGAGGTGACAACTACCTGAGATTTGCAACTTTGTCTCGTCTGGCGGGTCAGTGTGTCTCAAGTCTACCTACTTTAGGATAAGGCGTTTATAAAGGGAGGCTTCAGAACAGATGTTAAAAGCAATTAAACGTGGGTTTCTCTATCCTACTTAGTACAAAAGAAAAATGTCAGTACTAGAATTAAGCCTTCATTTTGAACAAGTGCTTACATTTGAGTTTTAGTTTGTGGCTTTCCCCATTTCCATGCCACTTCTGAATAGGCATGGAAATCAACAAATTGCAAAGTTCCTGTAAGACTGATCGTTTCAGGAACCTGAATGAAGCTAAATAGGAAAATAATGACATTTTTAATTTATTTATTTTTTCCCTCTCGATCTGTATAATGGGATCTGATTTTCCACATGTCTCTTACTCATTTGGAGAGAAGAGCTCCAGCATCATCCTGGAATCACTGTAGCCATTAATTCTTTCCTTTTCCTTTTTCTTTTTCTGCACTAATGGGGATTGAACTGAGAGTCTCATACGTGCTTGGCAAGCACTCTACTATTGAACTTCATTACTGGCTCTTTTTTTTTTTTTAATTTTTATTTTGAAACAGGGTCTAGTTAAGTTGCCCGGGCTGGCCTCAAACTTGCAATTCTCCTTCGTCAGATTCCTGAGTAGCTGGGATTACAAGCATGTGCACTATGCCAGCTTAAAATTCTTTTTTGTCTTTAGGAAAAGTGAGATTATTTTACTGTAGAAGGAGCAGTTTGGAAAAATCATCACTGGTGATTTTATTGCCCAGTGAGTCCCACTTGTTGCTGAATAGCTTCCTTACACAGAAAACAGGTGTTCCCAGTTTAACCTGTGTCCAGAGCAAAGGCAAGTGACTCGAACTGATACCAGTTTCAGTGACAGTAGATACTGAGAGATATGGCCAACATTAGGAGACACAATTTTCTTAGAGATCCATACTCCCCTAGGAGTGCTTTTCACTTTTCAAAAGGGGTCTGAAAACCAAAAGTGCTTTTAATAAATTTGCAGCAAAACGTGACTAGAGTTTGAATATTCACATTTTGCCATAGAAATTGAAACCTGCTTGGTGACCAACTGCTTCCCCCAGACCCATAGAGGATATTTTATGATACGTTTTTAAACTATAATATGTTTACAAAGCCCCTGAAACTCTGAAGTCTAAAAATATCTGTAGGAATTTTTGTTTGTTGTTGGTTTTTTTGTTTTTTTGTGTGTGTGTGCTGGGGATTGAACTCAGGAACCTGTCCATGCTAAAGTACATGCTCTACCTCTGAGCTACACTCCTAGCTCCTGTCCGTAGGGTTTTAGATAAGGGGTTATAGACCTGTATTACCAACCAAAAGGTGTTTATTTGGACAGTTTTCACCCTCCACGTATGGGGTGATAATGTCTTATGACGTATTGATTTCATTTCTGTTCTTCCACCTTCTCTGCCACATGTATGAACCATGTGAGTGAGCATTCTCACTGGTCACACCCTTAGAGCGTAACATGCCTCATAAGTACAGGTTTTGAGTTCCTGATGGTAGCTTAACAAGCTTAGAACAGTGGTCCCCAGTGCAGGGAGAATTCTTCAGAAGGTTCTAGTAAGGCATAACTTATAATTATGCGTCCCGCCTGTGCTGCTTTGACGCTAGTTACGAGGTATGACATGGCCTAACGAGGAATCCAGTCCCTTCAGCTTTTTGTTGACTTGTTCAGGAATCTGGAGCTGATATGCAGGGTGACCCTTTGCTACCAGTGTGGCAGTGTTGAGTTCTTTCCTACCAGAGAGTTCTGCCATGCCATTGAGGATTTGAGCTGGCTCATGGTTCCTGGTGCCTACATTTGACTAAAGTTTTATCTCTGTCCGTTTTTTGTTCCACAGTGCCAGCTTTACCAAGCATTTCCCTGTAAAGCCACAGATGGAGAGGAGATGAGACTCAAGCAATAGAGCTGTAGGGGCCATGCGTCCCCCAATGAGCTGCCTCACCTCCTTGGAGTGAGGGGTGGGAATGGGGTTGGAGGCTTCTTATGGTCAGAGTCTAGAGTAGTCAGCATTTCTGCTTGAAAATGTGGTTCTTCAAGTTTTCTGTATAGCTGTTGTAAATGATAGGGCAGGGGGAGACTTCCGTGGTGTTCTGGGTCTCCACTTGCTGAAGAAATGCCACCTCGCAGCACTTAGGCTGATTGTCTGCATCCTGTAGTTCTCTTGGGAAATTTAAGTTGACAGATGTTGCTGACGTTTTCTAACTACCGGAAGAGCAACGTCCTTTGCAGCTCTCTGGAATGATGTTTAATCCTTTCATTGGTGACTTTTTTGAAGAGAAAGGAATAAAACGTTGGAATTAGCAATCTAGAAATCCTCCTTGCTCTAGAACTTTGATATAGGATATGATAGCTATATTGGGCTATCATATTTAGTATGGTATGTATTAAAGTATTAAGTTCCTCAGTCTTATTTTTATTTATTTATTTGTTGAAGTACTAAGGGTTGAATCCAGGGGCACTTAACCACTAAACCAAATCCCCAGCCCATTTTGTTTATTTTGAGACAGGGTCTTGCTAAGTTGTTGAGGCTGGCTTTGAGCTTGCAATCCTCCTGCCTCAGCCTCCCAAGCTGCTGGGTTACAGGTGTGTGGCGCTGTATCCAGCAGTACACCACTTTTTAAATTTTTATTTTGATCCTCCTGCTTCAGCCTCCCAAGTAGCTTGGAGTATACCCCTGGCACTTCCTCAGTCTTACTAGCCACATTTTAAGCGCTTAGTAGTCACAAGTGTCCAGTGGCTGGCACAGACATAGGTTTGGTCATCACAGCTACTCCTGCAGTCCAGCACTGCTCTGATGTGTCAAGGGGCCCATGATCTGTAAATCTTAGAAGCTTTTGCACCAAAACTTTAAGGCTTTCTTCATCCTTTGAGAGAGAGAGCAACATGTCTAAAATGCAGGCAACTGATTGATGTAATAACCTCTTGTGACTTGTGTTATAGCAACACAGGAAAGTGTTGGATAAAGGAAAACCTGAAGATGTGATGCCATCCGTGAAGGGTGCCCAGGTAAGCCCGACTTCTGTGTGGCCATCTGGGAAGGAGCCAGTCCCACCTTGTGAGAGTCCTGTCATCGTGTCCTCCAGTCCTGTGCCTTCTGTTTTTCTGTTGGTTGCCCCTGTCTCTCTTACCATGCTGTTGTGCCTCCAGGAGCGCCTGCCAACGGTACCCCTGTCTGGCATGTATAATAAGTCTGGAGGAAAAGTGAGACTCACCTTTAAGCTAGAACAAGATCAGCTGTGGATTGGCACTAAAGGTACGTTGTTCCTCAGCCTCCTCCTGGCCCGCCCCTGCCACTGGCACGCAGCAGCACCTATGCCGAGTGATTCTGCTCCTCGTTGGGAAGCCTTTCTTCACTGCTTTGTGTGCTTCTGGCGTTTGAATTTGCTTTTAGATGCTCACCTCTTGTTTGGACCCTTTTTGCTCCCAGCAGTCTGATTTTAGAGCCAGTCCTTTCAGCATCAGCACTTTGCACACAGAACCAGAGCCCAAACATATGGCTTGAGGGCCAAATGTTGGTCCCTAGACAAGGATTTTAGGGGTTTGCTTATATACATAGTTTGCAAAAAAAAAAACAAAAACCAGGAGATTTCACTTAATCTAATTTTGGGGGCTTCTCTTGGGGAAAAAAAAAAAAGTCAAAAGGTCTGGCCATTTGGGGCCTGCATTCTCAAGACACCGAGGAGCTAGAACTGGGTAGTAGTTGGCACTGGGCCCTGCTTTCCTCCCCACGTAGCCAGCTTTGCTCATGTCACCTGCCTGGCCCCTGTAGGTCTGTTTGATCTTAGGCTAGGTGAAGTTTTCCTAACTGCTGCCTAAGAACTGCTCTCCTTTCCTGCCTGGGTGCCCTCCCGACCCTGCTGTGCACAGTATCTGGGTCAGCCCTGCTGTTCTCTGGGAAGTTTCTCTGACTGTGCTCCCTCTCTCATAGATGGTTGCAAGGTCTTGTTGGTTACACTCCACAATTGTGTGCGCATCTTTCTTTGTCACTGTGTGTGTCAGGACTGTTAGCGCCTCGAAAGTTGGTGTTAAAAGCAGGTCTGCCTGTTTCCCTGCTCCTGTGTTGTCTTCTATCTGTGCCCCATACTGCTTTTTGTCACTGGATCCTTTGGCTTGCCCGGCGCAGTGTCATATGCCTGTAATCCAGCAACTCAGGAGGTTGAGGCAGGAGGATCACAAGTTCAAAGCCAGCCTCAGCAACTTGGGCTCTAAGCAAGTTAGCAAGGCCCTGAGTAACTTAGTAAGAGCTTGTCTCAAAATAAAAAAAAGGACTGGGGATGTGGCTCAGTGGTTCAGCACCCCTGGGTTCAAACCCTGCTACCAGAAAACAAAACAAAAAAAACCCTTTGGCTCCTTAAGGCCAAGTTCAGATGCCTAAATGCCTAACCCTGGTGCACAGTGTCCTTCACTGAGCCCCAGTTTAGATTTGTGGCCTGCTTTACTTGCCATGTTGTCCCCTGTATCAGCTGACCTTCCGACCTGTGCTTTGCACAGCTTCCTGTCCTTGCTCACGCTGTGCCCTTATCTGTAATGCCTTCTTTCCATTCCTTATTGTTAAGAAAATCTTCCAAGGCCCTACCTCAGTGTCCTCTCCTAATGAAGCCTTCCCTGATACCTCCCGCACCCTCCAAATGAACTGCAGCCACCTCTATTCTTATTGTCCCCAGAGCACTCATTACTCTCTGACTTGTCTGTCCCCCTGTTAGATTCCTGGAGGGAACCGAACATGCCTAATTCACCTGTTTCTGGCCAGCACTGTAGGTATTCAGTGTGCGAGGTAACTGCTAAAGAGAAGTGTAGGGGTCCCACTGCTTGAGCTAATTGGTTTCAGGGTCAGGCCGCTTAGAATGAACCCTCTTAAAATGGGACCAGAGTTTTACAGAAAATGAAATGTGGGACAAGGGTGGGGGGAGTGAGAGTGTTGTTACTGTCTAAAACATGAAAATTCTACAGCACAAAATTAAGGTTCTTGTTTTTAATTCTGTGCTGGTTCTTAAATAGACTGAAATGCAGAAGCACTTGAGTTTTCTAACAATTTTATGATATCTTGCTGTGTTCTTAATTTCACATTCAACTCAGCTGCGTGTCAGAGCAAGTTTTGCACATTTTGAAGGGCTTCCCCATTTTGCCCAGGGGCCTTCAGGCCCTATTCTGGGTCATTCTGTCCACCTTCCCTGTTGTCAGTACTCAGCTGCCCTGCTCTGGGCTTTGCAGGTGCTCTCGCTTGGTTCTCCCTCGTTGCATTCACTTGCTGGAGTGCATAGACTTCCTGCCTCCTGTTAGACTCCTGCTCCAGCTCGTGGGTAGCCCTGTTGAAGGCAGTTGCCAAGGCTGATCCAGGAAGAGAGTGGTTGGTGCCCAGGAGAGTAGGTGCAGCAGGGGTCTGGGTAAGGCCTAGGTCTGTGCTCATTGGGCCCACAGTGAATATTGTGGCATTACAAAGTTGTGCAGGAAATGCATAGTAACCAGATGACAGATTTAAGGAGAGCTGCGTGTCCCTCGTTTGGGGTTTTATTTCAGCTTCCACCTTCCTGCTCGGGCACGAGGGCAGAGCTGTAGAGGCGGCTTGACACACGGGGCTTCTGAGCTGTTGAGGGCCTCCTTCCTCACGGCCCTGTGAAGGGCCACGGCCAAACCTTCCAGGCTTGGCCCAAGGCTGAGACCTTACTCCCACCCAGACCCTTGTGTCAGCGGACCTTCGCAGCCTGGGGGCAGGTGCTCTTCCCACTTGCCCAGGAGACCTGTCACTACTGGCATAATTGGAGGAGGACAGCTTGTTCTAGGAGTTGGCTGCTTGCCAGCAGCAGGCATCGTCTTTCCACCAGCAGCTGCTGTGGAGTGACCATCCTAGCAGCTAGGGGGCTCTCAGCAGGGTGCTTTGCTAAGAAAGTGACCCTCAAGGGCTCCAGCTTTCTCCTTGCTGCATGTGTAGGAGGAGGCAGCACCTGCAGCCCAGGAAGGGCTTGAGCCTGCCAGGAGGACTCTAAGCCAGCCCATTGCCCTCACCCTGGAATGTGGGCCCCGTATGTGCAGTCTTTGAAATTTTCAAGAGAAGCCAGAAATCCATATTTTTAACGTGAAATCTCCAGACATTGCAAGGTGAAAGGTATTTTAGAAAGTTTCAGACTTTCTATTTTCCTTTAAAGAGAGAGAAGTGCGAAAGAGAAAATCGGTTTTATTTAGTTTTTCGTGTGGCCTTCGTTGCTCCAACAGTTCATTGTGTATGTGGTGCCGGGATTCAAACCTGCGTCCTTGCACATTTCAGGCAAGCACCGTAACCCCTGAGCCACCACACCAACCCCAGAAAGTTTCAGTCTTAAAGATTTCTCAGTTTCGTGCTGTCTGTGGCCACTGATTTAAAGCCACGGAAAGTCTAAGCCCAAGAGAACGTTTTTAAGTTCCTTTTCCCTGATTCCCATTTTCCAGAGACCAAGGCCCCTAGAGTGCAAATGTCTTAAGTCAGTGACTAGACCAGAACCCCCATCTGTACGTTCCTACTCTGTAACTTGCCTGTTTTCACATTCTACTCTTCTAGATTTTTCTTGCTGCAGAGACTGTAACGAGTCTTTTTCTTTGACTTAACCATTGGCTGGGAATGCCAGCCTGCACCTCAGGAGTCTGGTGCCTCTGGCCTGGTGCCTGTGTGCAGGCACCCCACACACCCACCCTCACACCTGTCCTGCTGCACTTGGCCCCTGCCTAGCAGTCTCATCTCACTCCAGGCACCCTGGTTGCCGCCTCTTTCTTACGTGCCATCCTTATGCTCTGCGGAATGTCTTCTGGCTCCATGTGATCAGTGTCATCCCAGTTGTTAATCACACCAGGTTACAGATGTTGGGGAGAACTTAAGATATGTGTGAGAACAAGAGGGTGTATTCACAATGGGGCACATGGTGGTATGGAAAGTGGCCTTGAAGCCCGAGCACTCCTTCCTCCCTCCTTGAGAGAGATACTAGAGGGAACACTGTTGCTTCTTTTTTCTTGGGCCTCCTAACTCTCCATGTTCCAGAGGCCAGTTCTGGGGTTGGGCAATGAGGGTATAAAGGAGTTTCTTGGGTATTTATTAATCATCAGACTTTAAAAACTACCATCAGGAAAGATGTATTTCTGTTTTTAGAAACTTTTGCTATATGTTCCCAAATCCTGTCCCCTACGAAGTTCCCAGCTCCCTTGCTGGGAGTGGTGGCACATGCCCGTAAAACTTCGGATGCTGTGGCAGGAAGATCACAAGTTCTAGGCCATCCAAGGCAACTTAACTTAGCAAGACCCTGTCTCAAAATAAACAAGATGGGCTGGAGATGTAGCTCAGTAGTAGCGCACCCCTAGGTTTAGTCTCAGTATGGGAGAAAAAAAAAAAGTTCCCAGCTCCCAAGCAGGGCTCTAGGGATACCAGTCAAAAGGTGCTGTCCTATGGTCCCTAGAGGGCATGGTGCCAGTGAGCAGATCCCTGTAGCCCCCCTAGCCTCGATGAGGGAGGGACTGCTGCAGCAGAGTAAAAGTGGGGGGTCTTTGAATAACCACTGTTGTCCCTCTTAATCTAGAGCGAACTGAGAAACTGCCCATGGGCTCCATTAAAAATGTGGTCAGTGAACCTATCGAAGGACATGAAGACTACCACATGATGGTAAGTAAGTGTGGCTTAGTGAGTCCCTGACTAGATGCCTTCTCCCGCTGTGTCTAGCAGGGTCTGGGTTTCTAACTGAGCTTTGCTAATTGAAGAGAAAGCAGTTTTCCAAAGACTATTTTAAGACCCCCATTTTCTTCATTTTCTCAGAACTTGATCCATGACCCTGTTCCTAGTTCTGTTCATTTTGCAACCTCCCTTACCCCTGTCCACGACCCAGCAGTTTAAAGGGGGATATTTTCTCTTGTGCTTTTCAGAAATCTTTTTTGTGCCTCCCTCTTGTTTGTAATATTTTGCTTTTAGACCAGGAAAATAAATTTAAAGAGGAGGAATGGCTTGTGGATTCTCATTTTAAATTTTGTCTTGATTATAAAAAGAGAACATCCCCCTATCCTTGGTGTTGTGAGGAGTCCAGGCAACCTCCCCTCTGTGGCCTCGGAGGCTGGGCCTGTCTACTCTGCGGAGAGCGGGCTGAGCTTTCCCGGGACAGCATGTCAGGAGGCACCCTACCCGTCTGCAGAACAAAGCAAGAAATTCTGTGACCTGATAAATAAGCAGCTTAGCCAACGTTCCCTTTCCCAGTGCCATTTGCCATTTTTTTTTTTTTTCCAGTGCTGGGTATTGGACTCAGGCCCTCAAGTACCCTAGATGGAGAGACCATTTTAAGAATAAAGTTTAGCTTCCTAAACTCCCGAGTTGCTATGACAGGGTCTTGACCTGAGCTGGCAGAGGTGGGAGGGCAGGACCATCTGCCCCCTTCCCTCTGAGGAGAAAGGTTTCTCAGCATCCATCAGTTATGGTGCCACTATGCAGTGCCATCCCACGGAGAAGGAGTGGCTCGCTGGCTCGACGCGTGGGTGGTGTTACAGATGCCATGGCAGAGGAATGTGTTGGAAGATCCCCTCAGTACAGGGAGAAATCAGCTCGCGAGCCAGCCCGTCCCCTTTCCTGCCCTGTGTCTGTCAGCCCGGTGGTGCAGGTGCAAGGCGGTGGTTGGCATCCTGGGCTGCAGGCCCGTGGGTTTCTTCCTGGAAGTGACACAAATGTCACTGGGGCTGCTTTCAGGTCCTCAGGCTGCCCTTCCACCCTGATTCTCTGTAGGCTTTCAAACAAGACTACACGCAGACAGATTTGAATGTTTGTTTCTGCAGTTGGATTTTTGTATTGTTGGCTAGGCCCCTTTACTCTTTTTTGATACATTTGTGTGAGCAGTTTGACCCTGTAGGGTTTACAGCCCAGTTTTCAGGCAGCCCTGTGGTAGGGATTACATATGAGTCAGTCAGCCTCGCTGGATGGCTCTTAAGGAATCAATTTGTATGGGTCACGATTTAATACTTGGTTTTATTTCATTGCTCTCTGGGTCCCCCTCTTTTTTAGACACTGTTAAATAGCACTTTTACCTTTGTGTCAGTGAAAGTATTTACTTTCTTCTTTATGCAGATGCCATTTCTCTAGCTAGATAAATGTGTCACAGTTCACAATTAGAAAAATGTGGCTGTGCTCTTTCATTTTTGGAGATGAATTTTTAACAGTACAGAAAAGGACAAGAATATAAGTCCATCCATCACTGAGAAATAACAATTGTAAATACTTTGTAAGTTGCTTTAAATAAAAAATGAACTCTTACCAACAGCGACGATGTCCCTGTTGTCTTCCCCTCCCCGTTGCCATCACCACAGCTCCTCACGTGTCTTGTCTGTCATTTCTTTTACCCATGAACAAGGTCAAGTGTTGTTTTTTGTTTGTCTTCCCCAGTTTTCATAAGCGGTGTCATGGTGTGGACCTTTCTGCAACTTGCTTTTTCTCTTCGACATCGTGTTCTGTCGTATTAGCTCGAGGTCCGCGAGGACCCCGTTCATGTCCTTGTAAAAGCACTGCAGCATTCACGTGGAGAGGCCTACCCCACTCGGAAGTAGGCGTCCCCCTGCTGCTGCCAGGGAGGTCGTTGCTTAGGATCTCACTCTTTCCCGCAGCGCTGTTGAACATTCAGCCCACTCTTCTTATGCACCTGAGACAGGTTTTCCACGGCAGCGCTTCTCAGACTGTGGGTTACCTGGGAGCTTAGTAGAAGCTACTCAGGCCCCACCCTGAATCAGAAACTCCCCGGGTGCAGCCTTCCAGATGGTTCTCAAGCGTGCAAGGCACTGTGCTAGGGATGGCTGTGTGAACCCCCTGCCCTCCCGGGCCACCTTCAGCGTTTTTCTGCATATTAGGAGAGAGCACCCCATGTGCACGGTTTTGTTTTGTTTTTCTTCCCTTTTGAATTAGTTCACTTCCCAGCCTTCCCCATGTTTGTTGTTCTGCCTGCTTGGTCACCCACCTCTGAAGTTCCGCTTGGTTTTCCTTTTTCCCTTCCAGGCGTTTCAGTTGGGCCCCACGGAAGCCTCTTACTACTGGGTGTACTGGGTTCCAACTCAATATGTGGATGCAATCAAAGACACTGTGCTGGGCAAATGGCAGTATTTTTGAAAGCACTTTCACCTCTGGCCCAGGAGACTGACCCAAAGTGAAGGACATTGCTGGGAGAGGCCTGCAGCATCCCTGGATTTCAGAGTTCTGGAACTTTGTTCACAAAAAAAAAAAAAAAAAAAAATCTCTATTCAATCTGAGGTGATGTGTGGTGACTGAAGCCAGAGGTGATGTACTTTCACCATTAGCATAATTTTAACTTAAAATCACCGATTCCCTTTCTTGCAGTCAGCTTCATACCATTTTTAAAGTCAGTATGGTGGAAATCAATAAATCTGAATTCCGAACGTGTTGTGTGGAAT
>PVKS010039561.1:0-17183 GCA_004027875.1 Aplodontia rufa | reverse complement strand
CCCCATTCTTCCATTCATTTGTTTATTATTTATTTATTTACAAGGGACTGAACCCAGGGGCTCCTTACCACTGAGCTATTTCTGCAGATCTTTTTTTTTCCCAGACACTATCATACCAACCTACCTAGGCTGGCCTTGAATTTACCATGCCTGTCTTCCAAGTATCTGGAATTACTGGGGTGAGCCACCATGCCTGGCTGCCTGGCTATTATTAATTATTTTAATCATGATTAATTTCTTTTGCACAGGAGACACTGGAGTCCAGGCCCATTCTCAAGAGAGTTTTTTTCATTAATGGAGGTCACAAGAGTGACACTGCTGCTGAGTGGGAGAGAGAACCCAGCTGCCCTGACACCTGATCCCAATCCCTTTCCTCCACCATCTAGACCTGACTGTCCCCACTCCCTGCAAGTCTTCCAGGTTCTTTTGAACAAAGCCTTCTCCCCGGCCCCTCCCCCTCTACCCCATAACTGTTTCTTCCTCAACTCTCGCCTTTGACCCCCTGGACTCACAGAATTGGGGTGCCTTTCTCAAGCAGACCTTGGATTCAAGTGCTGAGTCCAGAAAGCAACAGGGGTCGCTCACGTAATACCCAAGGCGGGATCTCGCACGGCCGCTTGGGCAGGGTTTCAGGTCTTGGGGCTAAACTTTACTGGGAAGGGTAAAAATCACCCGTCACTCCGACTCTGGTCTAAAGAAAATAAAAATTGCTGATTGACATAAACGTAGAATGAAGGTCTTATGGAGGCCGGGAGGAAGGCGAGCTGCATTTCGGTTTCGGAGTCTCAGCTGGCAGGGGCACCTACCGGCTGTGAGAACGCAGACCCCGCGGGTGGCGGACGTTCCCGGGGATCTGAAGCGGGATCTGGGTTTCGACTCACTTCAGCCGGGACCCGCGCGGATGCTGAGACCTGGGGGTAGGGAAATGCTTCTTCCAACACGCCCCCTACCGGCCTTCCCGTGGGCTCTAGGAGCGGAAAACACTTCCTACTTATTTTTGACTTGCCAGGAAAGGAAGTGCCTGCCTTAGGACTGTCTTGAGTGAAATGTGATCTGCCAGGACGGAAAAGCACCAACCACATCCAAGAAAAACCCTCAGAGCGTTCCGCCCATTCATAGAAGGTCCTGATTGATTAGTATAATCTCCACTGGAAGAATGGAGTGACTTTCACTGAAACCATACAGGATCAGCACAACCGGGCAGACGAGCTCTACCTCCAGTCCCCTGTACCCAGCCTGTCCCAGGCGGACTCAGTCACAGTGTGTTAGCCATCATGTTTCAATACACAGGGGATAAAAGGAGAGAGTGGAGGGGCTAGAGCTGTGGCTCAGGGTTGGAGCCCTTGCCTAGCATGGGTGAAGACCCAGGGTGGAACCTCAGCACAACTGTCTGAGAAACAAAGGCCAGATAAGAAATAAATAAAATTGATTCTTTCTCTCTCACTCTCTCTCTTAAAAAAAGAAAAGAAAAAGAAAAAGGGGTGGGGAGGAGAGGGTGAGTGAAATATTGAAGAAAGGAGGGGGTAAAAAAGGAGAAAAAGGTAAAAGGGAACAAAGGAAGACTAATAAAAGAAGCAAGGACAGCAGGAAAGGGCAAGAGATGCAGAACTGGGGAGTCAGCGGACCCTGCCTCCTCACATCTTCCCCCAGGACTGGGCTCTGCTGTTGGCATCAGCCCTTTAAGACTCCAGGACAGGATTCAGACCCTTAGAAACCCCATAACCTTCCCCTCCCCCCCCAAACACAGGTTACCTGCACAGAAAGCTGCAGTTTTGCTCCATTTATTATATTTCAACCAAAAATTATGTCAATCAGGACATGGTGGCACAGGCCTGTAATCCCAGCAGCTCAGGAGGCGGAGGCAAGAGGACTGTGAGTTTGAGACCAGTCTAGGCAATTTTCCAAGACCCTGTCTCAAAATAAAATAATAAAAGCTGGGAATGTAGCTAAGTAGTAGGGTGCCCTGGAACTCTACCAAGCATAAAACAAATATAAGGATGTGAAACAAATTTCTATATTTCCCATGATGACAACTCCAAAGGTGGGGCTATTGTTTGCTTTGTTTTTGTTGTTTGTCGTTTCTTATTATTATTGGGGATGGAACCCAGAGGGGCTCTACTATTGAGATCCATACCTAGCCCTTTTTATTTTGAGACAGTGTGCTAAGCTGCCCAGGCTGGCCTTGAACTTGTGATCCTCCAGCCTCAGCTTCCCAATTAGGTGAAATTACAGATGTGTGCCACCAAATATAATTAGATGTAGACCTAGAGGCACATGCCTATAATTCCAGTGGCTCGGGAGGCAGAAGCAAGAGGATCAAAGTTCAAAGACAGCCTTAGCAATTAAGCCAGGTCCTTAGCAACTAGCAAGACCCTGTCTCAAAAATAAAAAGGACTGGGGATGTGGCTCAATATTTAAGCACCCCTGGATTCAATACCCAATGTGTGTGTGTGTGTGTGTGTGTGTGTGTGTGTGTGTGTGTAGAGAAAGAGAAAGGGAGAGAGAGAGGCAGTCCATGCTGGTAATTCCAACTACTCTAGAGGCTGGGGCAGGAGAATCACAAGTTTGAAGTCAGCCTAGACAGTTTGGCTAGATCCTGTCTCAAAATAAAAAATAAGAGGACAGGACTGGAGCAGTGGCTCAGAAGTTACAGCGCTTGCCTGACATGCGCAAGAGTGTGGGTTCGAACCCTAACACCATGAATACAATGAAGTATTAGAGCAATGAGTATCACATGAGAAACTAAATTAAATTGATTCTCTCTTTCTCACTCTCTCTGTCCCTCTTTCTCTTTAAAAGAAAAAAAAAGAATGAAAAAAGAAAAGCAATCAGGTGCCATTGCACAAACAGATCAGATCAACAGTTCTGCATCACTGTCACCTACTTAAAAGTGTGCACTGGGGGCTAGAGCAGTGGCTCAGCAGTTATGCGCACGTGCGTGAGTTCAAACCCCAGTACCACATACACAACAAAGTTTCGGAGCAGTGAAGGCCACATGAAAAACTAAATAAAATTGATTCTAACTGTCCCTCTCTCTTTTAAAAATAAATAAATAAATAAATAAATAAAATAAAAGCATGCCCTGGTGGGCTGGAGCAGTGGCTCAGCGGTTTCAGCACTTGCCTGGCACGCTCAGGGATACAGGTTCAAACCACATAAACGGCAAAGTGTCAAAGCAACAAAAGCCACATGAAAAACTAAATAAAATTGATTCTTGCTTCCTCTCTCTCTCTCTCTCTCTCTCTCGCTCTGTCCAAAAAAAAAAAAAAAAAAAAAAAAAAAAAAGCTTGCACTGGCTGGGGGTTGTTTCATTTGCCCAGGAAGCTCCAGAACCTGCAGAAGATTCCCCTGAAAGTTTGTGGGGTCTTGAATGCAGAGCCAACTGAAGTGGTCTGCAAACACTTTGCTTCTTCCAGGCTCTATATGATTAGCACTTACATGGTGCTGAGGGCTGATGGACGGGCAGAGCCACTGTATACTACCTGCAAGATTTGGACCTCAGGGCAGTGCCCCACACCCTGGATTATATATGGTATTCCGAACAAAATCTAAGAATAAGGTCAGCTCTCGATTTACTCAGTGAAGGACAAATTGGACCCTACTGACTTCCATCCTTCTTTTAACCCTTCAGAACACCTGTCCCTACTGTTTGACTTTAGCCTTAATGAGGAACCTGATGGACTTTTTTGTTTGTTTTTTTAAGAGGGGAGGGGGCGGGGACAGTGAGAGAGAGAGAATCAATTTTTTTTTTTTCATTTGGTTTTCGTTGCTCCAACACTTAGTTATGTATGTGGTGCTGGGGTTCCAACCTGGGTCCTTGCACATGCCAGACAGGTGCTCCAACCACTGAGCCACAGCTCCAGCCCCCCTGATAGACTTTTATAAAAGCTTGTCTAGACTTTTAACAAGAGCCTTAGCCAGGGATGTTTCAGGAAACTGAAACAAGATAAGAAGTTGCCTGAGGAAGGATTCCCAATTTCTGTCATGTCACTTCATGTTTCCAGCCTTGGAAAAAAAGTCCTGTTAGTTCACACACCTTTCTAATTAAAACCTGTGGCAAGCTGGGCGCAGTGGTGCAAGCCTGTAATCTCAGGGACTCAGGAGGCTGAGGCAGGAAGATCACGAGTTCAAAACCAGCCTCAGCAACTTAGTGAAGGCCTCAGCAACTTGGCAAGACCCTGTCTCCAAATAAACAATAAAAAGGGCTGGGGATATGGCTCAGTGGTTCAATTCTCGGTATCAAAAACAAAACAAAAATAAATAAATAAGTAAAACTAAATAATTTATGGCATTGTGAACATTTTAGAATCATTCAGAGAGCTGGAGCAGTGGCTCTGGGGTTACAGTGCTTGCCTGACATGCACAAGGATGTGGGTTCGAACCCCAGCACTATGTACACAATGAAGTGTTAAAGCAATGAAGGCCACATGAGAAAGTAAATAAAATTGATTCTCTCTTTCTCTCTCTTACTGTCCTTCCCTCTCTCTCTAAAATAAATAAATAAAATAGATCCATGCAGAATCGCAAGCTATAAATTAACATAGTATTTTTCTTTCTTTTTTAAAGAGAGAGAGAGAAAGAGAGAGAATTAATTTTACTTAGTTTTTCATGTGGCTTTCAATGCTCTGACACTTCGTTTTGTAGATGGTACTGAGGTTTGAACCCACATTCTCGTGCATGCCAGGCAAGTGCTGTAACCGCTGAACCACTGCTCCAAACCCTTTTTTTTTCTGAAAGAGAGAATCAATTTTATTTAGTTTTTCATATGACTTTTGTTACTCCGACCCTTTGTTGTGTTTGTGGTGCTGGATTTCGAACCTGCATCCTTGAACAAGCACTGTAACCACTGAGCTACTGCTCCAGCCCCATAGTACTTTTCTTAAAGTTTTAAAATGTTTTCACCTAATGGCCTAACAAAATGTATACAAAGGAACTACTTAGCTCAGAGGAGGTTTTGTTACTAATTGTATCAGGACTCTGATACTTTTTTTTTTTTTTAAGACAGAGAGAGAGTTAATTTTATTTTTTATCTGTTTTTTGGTTTTCCTATATTTAGTTGAGCATGTGGTCCTGGGGATCAAACCTGGGTCCTCACACATGCCAGGCAAGCACTCTACCACTGAGTCACCTCTCCAGCCCTCTGATACTTTCTTTATAAATACTCCTTGAAGTGCCTCCATGTTCCCCATTATTGTGTTTTCTTAGAGAGTTCAGTTAGTTTTCCATTATTTAATCACTGCTATGTATTTGCATTTTTCCATTGGAATAATATTGGTATACATTTGAAGCTTATTCAGTATCATTATCTGTATACTGTAGTAGCTAAGAAAGCTAGTGGGGCCTTTTTTTCAGAGATGGGAAGCTTTTTTCCCCCTTAGTACTGGGGATTGAGCCCAGAGGTACTTTACCACTGAGCAACAGCCCCTTTCTATTTTTTTGTTCTGAGGCAGAGTCTCTCAGAATTGACCAGGCTGGCCTGAAATTTGTGATCCTTCTGCACCAGTCTCCAAAATTGCTGGGATTACAGGCGCCACCTCTCTAAGCCAGAGATGGGAAACTGTGGAAAGTCTATAAATGGGCTATCATTACAATTTCCTAGGACAGCCAGAGAACTGTAATTCAAAACATCTAGAAAGAAGAATATAAAAAGTTAGAAAAATAACCTGGAATTCTCAGCAAAAAGAAATAAATGTGGTAAAAACAACAAGTGAAACCCCACCAGCAATATATTTGTAAATATATTAATGTTTGAGTTGTAAATATTTAAGATTAGTAAATAACCTTTTACAGCTAAAAAAAAAAAAAAGAAGAGGAAGAAGAAAGAAAGAACATCCCGGACTCAAACCCCAGTACCCTCACTACACACACAAACACCACAGCTTCTATTTCAGGTGGTCTGAGTAGAACCTGAAAATGGGATTGATGACAACTACGACGATGATGATGATGATGATGATAATGACGATGACGATGATGATGATGATGATGATGACGATGACAATGATGATGATGATGATGAAGATGATGGTGACGATGATGATGATGACATGGTGTGCATGTTGCTGACAATGATGATGATGACGTGGTGTGCGTGTTGCTGACAATGATGATGACGTGGTGTGCGTGTTGCTAGAGGATGGAACCCAGTGCCTCATGCAATCTAGGTAAACACCTAACCACTGAACTACATCCCCAGCCAGTGATGTTGCATACCTAATAAGCCCTGGGACCAGACAGTGAAAACCACTGCCCTAAACCAGTCTGGCTTGATTTCCAATGTCAGAAGAGTGCTGGAAGCAGGTGTAGTGGTACCTGTAATCCTCACTCAGGAGTCTGAGGCAAGAGGATATCCAGTTCAGGCCAACCTGGGCAACTTAGTGAGATCCTGTACCGCAATTTTAAAAATTAAAAGGGCTAAAATATGTAGCTCAGCAGTAGAGTGCTTGACCAATATAGGAAAGACCCTACTGTCACTTCCCAGAACCACAAAAGGGCTAGACGAGGACTATGAGGCAGAGATATAGAAAAAGCTATGCCACACCTGGCACATTCTAGACAATGCCACAAGGATAATTGTTGATTTCCTGGGGGTCCCAGGAATAGCAGATCACCCAAGTGAGGGAGCAGGTATTGGGTAAGAGAGTGACCCAGAGTCAGGGCTTTGTACACAGTCCCTGGAGTCCCGACAGCTCCACAGACTGGATGCTCTATCCTTAGGTCTTTTCCACATTTTTTTTCACCAGGATTGAACCCAGGGGTGCTTAACCACTGAACCAAATCCCTAGACCATTTTTCCATTTTTATTTTTATTTTGAGACAGGGTCTTGCCAAGTTGCTAAGGCTTTGAACTTGCAATTCTTCTATCTCAGCCTCCTGAGCCATTGGGATTACAGGCACCTGCCACCGTGCCCAACCTTTCATTTTTTATTTTGAGTCCAGGTCTCACTAATTTGCCCAGGATGGCCTTGAACTTGCCTCAGCCTCCTGAGTCATTCGGATTACAAGTGTGCATCAATCCCACACAGTTTGAGAAGCCTTTTGATTGAAAGATGGAGTGCTAGCCTGACAAGTGTGAGCAAACACAAAAATAACATCATAGGCTCATAATTAACCCTGAAAACTTGGCAATTGGTTTCAATCAGTTGTTCTAGCTGGGTGCAGTGATACACACCTGTATGCCTGGTGGCATGGGAAGCTGAGGCAGGAGGATCACAAGTTAAAGGTCAGCCTCAGCAACTTATCAAGGCCCTAAGCAACTTAGTGAGACCCTGTCTCAAAATTTTAAAAAAGGGGGGTGGGTGGAGCTGAGGATGTGGCTCAGTGGTTAAGTGCCCCTGGGTTCAGTCCCCAGAACCAGGAAGGTAAAAAATCAGGTGTCCTAAAAGCAGAAGCTTTTTTTTTTTTTTGCATATCACAAAGCACAAGAGGGCGCCCTGAGCTTGCTGAAGTCACAGACTCTGCGCAAGGTCGCCTAGAGACACTTCCAATATTTGCTCAAAATTTCCTTCTGTAAACTGCATTTGTTACTAAATCATCCTTTATTTTACCTTTAAATGAATGAAAGTTATGTAAAGAAAGTTAATTCAATTAAAAAGAAAGCATGCTGAGTAAAAAAATGTTAGTAAACATCCTTGTTTAAGGAATGCTGATTCTTAGACAAAATTGTTGTGATCATAAAGAAGTTAAAAGAATTATTTCTATCCATGTTGGAGTTTTTTGTTTTTTGTGTTTTTGTACTGGTAATAGACCCCAGTGCTCTGCAACTGACTACACCCCCAACTTTAAAGTTTTTCATTTTGAGATTTTTAGTTCTGTTTGTCTTGTTTCCCTTGGAATTATCTTTTGTTTTACGTTTTGACTTTGTACAAAATTCAAAAGATTCAAAAAGGAAGTCTCTCTCTCTCACCATTGTCCTATCACCGACAAGCAGCCACTGGAACCAATTTCTTCTTCATTCTTCCAAACGCAATTTTGGGGGGCTGAAGCGGTGGCTCAGTGGTTACAGCGCTTATCTGGCATGCGCAAGTTCGAGAGTTCAAACCCCAGAACCCACTTATACAACCGAGTCTCGGAGCAAGGAAAGCCATGTGAAAAACTAAATAAAAATTGCTTCTCCCTGTCTCTCTCTTTCACTGTCCCCTCTTTAAAAAAAAAAAAAAAGGCACTTTGGGTTATGCAAACACGTATAAATGCGGACACTAACAAACTGTATATGCTTTCCTGCACCTTTGGGTTTTTTTTTTTCACCTAACAGTGTGACATGGAGACCATTCCAGAAGAGAATATTAAGAGCTGCCTATGTCTTCCCCACCACCGCCTCCTAATTCATTTATAGAACAGAGTGGTTTTTGTTTTTTTGTTTTTTGTTTGTTTGTTTGTTTGTTTTTGTTTTTGAGAGAGAGAGAGAGAGAGAGAGGGAGAGGGAGAGAATTAATTTCAATTTTATTTAGTTTTTCACATGGCTTTCATTGCTCCAACACTTCATTGCCTACGTGATGCTGCAGTTTGAACCCGTGTCCTCGTGCACGCCAGACAAGTGCTGCCATACCCACTGAGCCACAGCTCCAGCTCCTATAGAATGCTTTTTAACTAGTCCCCTTTGAATTATTTCTTTTTCTTTCTTTCTCTCTCCTCCCCATTTTGCAATGCTGGGGATGAACCTAAGGACTCTCCCATGCTAGACAAGCACTACACCATTGAGCTACAGCCCCAGCCCCAACATTTTTTGAGGGGCTAGAGGTGTATACTACAGTATATAATCTTGCATAGTCATTTTGAAGGTGTGCAGGTATATTTACTTATTTTATTTATTTTATTTTATTGGTACCAGGGATTGAACCCAGGGGTGCTTAACCACTGAGCCACATTCCCAGCCATTATTATTATTATTATTATTAATTTTAAGACAGGGTCTCACTAAGTTGCTTAGAGCCTTGCTATGGCTGGCTTTGAATTTGAGATTCTCCCAAGTCTCTGGGATTACAAGTGTCCACTTAGTATATTTTTTAACACATTCCTAGAAGAGGGACAGCTGACTCTTCTACAATATAAGAAAGTGTCTGTTCTGGTAAACTTTTTCAAATTATAAAAATATGTAGAGGGGCTGGAGCAGTGGCCTAGCAGTTATGGCCCTTGCCTGGCATGCTCAAGGATATGGGTTCAAATCCCAGCACCACATGCACAACAGTGTCAGAGCAACGAAGCCATATGAAAAACTAAATAAAATTGATTCTCTCTCTCTCTCTTTAAAAAATAAATAAATAAAAACATGTAGAGATACATATCTGGGAATCATCTGTGATAGATGTGGAAAATTACCAGAAACCATTCGTGTGATCCGACTGCAAATCCCCTACTGTTTCTAGATTTACTGATTCTGGCCGTTATCAGAAGACTCACACTCTACCAAAGCTCCTGTTTTAACCAGAGAACTGGCACCTTGGGCCTCTCTCCCCTTAATCCCTCCACATTCACCCCAGGCTGCAAGAGGCAGGTGGGTCCCAGACTCCTATGGGCCCCCAGCTCTGCAGGTTTCTCCTGAATAAACTGTCAAGCCACCACTCTCCTGTTCCCTTCACTCACTTCTTTCCTTACAATCTGTATAGATGATATTTAAAATCCTGGGCATGGAGACTAGAGCGGTGGCTCAGCAGTTGGCACTTGCCTGGCGTACCTGAGGACGAGGGTTCAAACCCCAGCAACACGTGTACAATGAAGTGTTGGAGCAAGGAAAGCCACATATAAAACTAAATAAAATTGATTTTCTCCTTCTTTCTCTCTTTTTTATAAAGAGAGAGGGATAGTGAGAGAGACAACTTTATTTCAGTTTTTCACATGGCTTTTGTTGCT
The DNA here is from genome assembly GCA_004027875.1 of Aplodontia rufa. Lineage (NCBI taxonomy): Eukaryota > Metazoa > Chordata > Mammalia > Rodentia > Aplodontiidae > Aplodontia > Aplodontia rufa. The sequence continues at coordinate 7,334 of PVKS010039561.1, read as the reverse complement.
CTAGCACTTACTTGTGTACCTGGTGCTGGGGTTTGAACCAGGATCCTTGTGCTTGCCAGGCAAGTCCTGAAACCGCTGAGCCACTGCTCCAGCCCCTCCTTCTCTTTAAAAAAAAAGACTTCACAGTACTGAGCGTATGAGTGACCTTAATCAGATTTCCAGGAGGAATGTGAGCTTGAGCCAGAACCAAAACAAAGTAAACGTAGGACCATAAAAGAGGTTATAGAGGGGCTTTAGAAGTGGCTAGAAGTTTCCCATGCTTTCCTGGCATGCACAAGGATGCCAGTTCAAACCCCAGCACCAGCAACAAAAGCCACATGATAAACTAAATAAAATTTGATTCTCTTTCTCTCTTTTTCACTTTCCCTCTCTCTCTCTCTCTCTTTTAAAGAGGATGTAGAAGTGTGGGCTTAAGCGGCAAAGGGCCTCAGGAGACAAACTTCAAGGGCGGGAGTGGGGTGGGGGCCTACTGGGAGGCAGGGCTGGATTCTGAGCATTCTTCTTTAACAACAGTACTTAAAGAAAGGGAATTCCTGAATTCTTATTTATTTGGCTATTTCTACTGTCCTCAGAGAAACCATTTGAAATAGGTGTTACAAACAGAATAATGAATTTCTCCCCAGAATTCTGAGTCCTCCCCAGAAATTAAGTACGTTGGCCTGATTTCTTATATAAAGACAGTCATATGAAATTCCTAGAAAGTATCCCTCATAATTTAGACCATATTTTGGCTGCAATGTGAAAAATCAGTAGATTTTATCTTGCAAAGCTTTTTTTCTTTTCTTCTTTAGGTCTGGGGATCAAACCCAGGACCTCGTGTGTGAAAGTGCTCTACCACTGAGCCACATCTCCAGCCCCAAAGGGGGATTTTTTTTTTTTTTTTTAAATAAAAGTTTTCAGGGCTGGTGGCTCAGCAGTTGCAGCACCTGCCCGGCATGCACAAGTATGCAAGTTCAAACCCCAGCACCACGTACACGTCCCAGTAATGAAAGCTACGTGAAAAACCAAATTTAAAAATTGATTCTGTATCCCTCTCTCTTTAAAAATAAATAAATAAATAAATAAATAAAAGTTCTTGTATGAACATTGATAATATGAGCTGGGGATGTAGCTCAAGTAGTAGACCCCTTGGGTAGCATGCAAGAAGGCCCTGGGTTCAATCCCCATAACACACACACACACACACACACACCAGACACAAAAGAGACCATATGTACTCTAAAACTACTTTGTAGTGACAGTTAGCAAATCAGTGGCTGCCACAAGGGATCTGAATGGAAGTGGGCAAAAGGAATTTTCTAGGATAAAGAAAACATTCTATATCTTGATGGGATGTGGTTGACAAAGTTGTATGTATTTGTCAAAATTAATGATGGGCTTGCTAAAGATCTATTTATTCCTCTCTATATAAATTATACAATGTTAGCAGGACTCAGTAGCGCATGCCTGTAATCCCAGAGACTCAGGAGGCTGAGGCAGGAGGATCTCAAGTTCAAAGCCAGCCTCAGTAACTTAGTGAGAACCTAAATAATGTAGCATGACCCTGTCTCAAAATAAAATATAAAAAGGGCTGGGGATGCAGTTCAGTGGTTAAGTGCCCCTGTGTTCATTCCCTGGTACTAAAAATAAAAATTATACAATTTTAAAATGTGGAGGGCTGGAGAAGTGGCTCAGCAGTAGAGTACTTGCTTTCCTGGCAAGTGTGAGGACCAGGACCACATACACAAGTAAGTCAGGAAAACAAAAACCAGATGAATTAATACATAAAATTGATTCTTTCTCTCTCATTCTCCCTCTCTTTAAAAAATAAATTTAAAAAAATGTTTATAATAAAACCTTATAATCAGAGCTGGAATGGTGGCTCAGCACTTATAGAGCATGCTTGGCATGGGCAAGGACATGGGTTTGAGCCCCAGCACCATTTGCACAAGGAAGTATCTCAGCAACCAAAGCCACATGAAAAACTAAATAAAGTTGATTCTCTCTTTCTCCCTTTCTCTTCCTATCCTTCTCCCTCTTTAAAACAACACAAAACAGGGGCTGGAGTGGTGGCTCAGTGGTTATGGTGCTTGCCTGGCATGCATGAATACACAGGTTCAAACCCCAGCACCACATACACAACTAAGTGTCAGAGCAACGAAAGCCATGTGAAAAAGCTCAATAAAAAATTGATTCTCTCTCTCACTGTCCTTGTCTTTCTTTAAAAAAAAAAAAAAACACTTTATAATCCCAGACACTTGGGGGGTGGGTGGTTAAGACAGGAGGATTGGGGTTGGTGATTTAGCTCAGTGGCAGAGCGCTTGCCTAGCTGAGTTCGGTCCTCAGCCCTAAAAAAATAAAAAAGACAGGAGGATCAAGAGTTTGAAGCCAGGAACCCAGCAGCTCAGGAGGCTGAGACAGGAAGACCACAAGTTAAAAGCCAGCCTTAGCAACTTAGTGAGGCCCTGAGTAACTTAGGGAGACCCTGTCTCAAAATAAAAGGTAAAGGGGCTGGGGCAGTGGCTCGGGGGTTATGGCACTTGCCTGGCATGCATGAGGACCCAAGTTCAAACCCCAGCACCATGTACACAGCAAAGTCTTGGAGCAACAAGGGCCACATGAAAACTAAATAAAATTGATTCTCTCTCTCTCTCTCTCTTTAAAAATAAAAATAAATAAATAAAAAGTAAAAAGGGCTGGGGATGTGGATCAATGGTTAAATGCCTCTGGGTTCAATCCCTAGTACAAAAAAAAAAAAAAAAATGAGTTTGAGACCAGGGAAATTTAGGGAGACCCTGTCTCAAAAAACAAAAAATGGGGGACGGAACAGTGGCTCAATGGCACTTGCCCCATGCATGAGGACGCAGGTTCAAACCCCAGCACCACTTACACAATGAAGTGTGCAAGCAGTGAAAGCCACATGAAAAGCTAAATAAAATTCATTCTCACTGTTCCTCTCTCTTAAAAAAAAAGGACTGGGAATGTAGCTCAGTGGTAGAACACCCCAGGGGTTCAATCCCCAGTTGGGGGAAGGGGAGACAGCCCTGCTCTCAAGGAGTTTACGGTCTAGGTGGGAACAAGCACGCTAGGGTGGTTATCATAATCCCTCTCAGTGTTAAAATTAGGTGCATTCTGGTCACTGAGGGGAGAGTAAGGGTAATTCAGGGGAAGGGAACTGGATAGAGCTGGTGCTTGGGGTATGGCAGGTCCCAGAATTCTATTGGAATTCAAGTCTGAACACAAGTAAATAATGTCCTTTTGGACTGGAGTGATGGCTTAGCGGTTATGGCACTTGCCTGGCATGGGCAAGGATGCGGGGTTCAAACGCTAGCACAACATACACAATGAAGTCCCGGAGCAAGGAAACCCACATGAAAAACTAAATAAAATTGATTCTTTCTCTCATTCACTGTCCCAATAACCTAAAAAAAAATTTTTTTTTTTTCATTTTTCATGTGGCTTTCCTTGCTCCGCGATACTTTGTTGTGTATGTGGTGCTGGGGTTTGAACCCACATCCTTGCCCATGCCAGGCAAGCACTGCAACCATTGAGCCACTGCTCCAGCCCCAATAAAATTGATTCTCTCTTTCTTTCTCTCTCTCTCACTGTCCCTCTCTCTCTTTAAAAAAAAAATGTCCTTTTGTCAAAAATTTTTTCAATCTTACTGAGGGATAGGCAAGCTCATTTTAGAACAAGAAAAAACACCTAGGGTGAAGAACACTTAGACCCCAAGAGTACTGGCCCAGGACACAAGTTACCATTGTGCACCCAGACTTCCCCGGGGCCAAAGCTTCTTCCAAGCCTCCCACAGCTTTTGTCAGGCTTCCTTGTGATCCTCACAGTAGATAACAGGACTGCAGGCAGCCTCAGAGCCAGACTGTTGACAAGGGACACAACACTTGATGAATTACCTCCCAGAGGTCTGGATGAACTTGGCACTTCAGCCTCAAAATTATAAATCCAAATGGACTACAAATCCTATAAGATCACTCAACTAACTAGCCTTAACACCTAGGGCTGATAAGAATACAGGGAAAGGGGCATTCTGCCTGTGAGGAGGCGAGAAAGGAAAGGAAAGTGTGGAGACTGGAAACTGCTTCTATTGTTTGTAAAGGTAATCTGATAAACTTAAATGAAAATACCCACCACCCCACAGCAATCCACAGTAGGATGTAGCTCCAGAAATAAAGACAGCTGAGGGGCTGGAGCCGTGGCCCAGCAGCGCTTGCCTGGCAAGCATGAGGACCCGGGTTCAAACCCCAGCACCACGTACACGACTAAGTGTTAGAGCAACGAAGGCCATGTGAAAAACTAAATAAATTTGTTTCTCTCTTTCTCTGTCTCTCTCACTGTCCCTCTCTCTTAAAAAAAAAAAAAAAAAAAAGACAGCTGAGGCTAAAATCAGGTAAGACTGCTGGGGTGCTGGGGATCAAATCCAGGGGCTTTGCGCATACTAGGCAAGTGCTCTACCAAGGAGGCACACACCCAGCCCTGCTGTTGTTTTGTTTTGTTTTTTTAAGAAAGAAGGACAGTGAGAGAGAGAGAATCATTTTTTATTGAGTTTTTCACATGGCTTTCGTTGCTCTGACACTCAGTTGTGTTCATGGGTGCTGGAGTTTGAACCCGTGTACTTGCACATGCCAAGCAAGCGCTGTAATCGCTGAGCTACCGCTCCAGCCCCAGCCCTGTTGTTTTGAATTAGAAAACACTCAAATGTACATCAAGAATGCAAACACTGAATAAATTGCCATACACTTATTCTTTGAAATATGCAGTTATTAAGCAGTGGAGGGCTGGAAATAGAGTTTATGGTGGTAGAGTGCTCACCTAGTAAGTGCATGGCTTTGAGATGATCCACAGATTTTTTTTTTTTTAAGATGGAGAAAGTGAGAGAGAAAGAATAAATTTTATTGATTTTTTTTCTCTCTGCCCTTTGTTTCTCTGACAGTTGTGTATGTGGTGCTGGGGTTTGAACCCAGGTCCTCGCACATGCCAGGCAAGTGCTCCAACTCTAACCGCTGAGCCACAGAACTGAAGGGGGAAAGAAAATATTTCCCTGCCAGTGGTGGTGGCACTCACCTGTAGTCCCAGCTATTTGGGAGTGAGGCAGTGCCCCTTGAGCTCAAGAGTTCCCGGTCAGCCTAGGCAACATAGCAAGACACTGTCTCACAAATACATAAAAAATAAATTAAACTTTAAAACTCAAAGAGACTGCTGATGCATCTTCAAACGATTATGTGACTGGAATTGGAAGTTGGAGTTACTTAGAGGATAGGAAATCAGATATGAAAGCAGATTTTTATCTTTATTTTTGCTATACAGAGAATTGAACCCAGGAGCCCTTGTCACCAAACTACAGCCCTTTTTTCTTTTGTATATTTAAGACAGGGTCTCCCCAAGTTGCCCAACGGGCCCTTTAACTTGCGATCCTCCTGCCTCAGTCTCCCTAATTGCTGAGACTACAGTCGCTGCTCCAAGCGGAGGCAAATTCGAAAACAAACAAGCAAACAAAAAGACCACACATAACATTTAGTAGCTGGGGACATAGCTCAACCCTGGATTCCTTTCCCAGCAGCGAAAAGGAAAAGTTATCGATTATTTACTTGTTGGTGAAGGGTCGACCCCAGCACGGAAGGGGGAAAACGTAATGATTTATTGCTGGGGCGGGGGGGGGGGAGACGGTCTGAACATAAGCACTCTTCATTCCCAGAGCTGCAGAGACCGAAGGACCGAAGCATCTAACCGCACGCTCGGAACAAACTCTGTCAGATGCGGTTCGCTTAAAGGCAAAGCCCAGCACTTCAAGCAGCTGCGTCCCGACCAATCCGAGCCTTCCTGACGCGCTGCTCTGGGCGCGGAGCGGGTCCGGCAGCGCCGGCACAGAGGTGTGCGGGTGGAGACTCCGGGGAGCCAGGCAGGGGGTGGGGAGACCCGGGCCAGGTGCGCGCACAGGTGCCCGCGCTCGCGTTCGCGCAGAGTCGCCACGGTCCAGGCGCGGCTGGGCTCTTTGCGGAAGTCAGCAAGTCGGCGCTGTGAGTGCACGCTGTCGCTACTCCTTCCAGACCTGCAGAGTGTCCCAACCCTGCCAAAATCTGACCTTTGCCGCGCAGGAGAGGCCTTGCGTCTGGGGAAACTGAGGCCAGGTGACCGACATCTCGCACCACCCCACGACCTCAAGGCCCAACTGTTCTCCAGGCGGACACTGAGTTGTGGGGGTTGGGCGCAGGGGTGTTCTCAATTGTGTAGACCCCTTTCCTTCCCTGGAACAGTACCTTTCCCCAAACTGACCTTTATGAGGTGCTTTAGAAGACTTCCTGGAGCCCAGACGGAGGAAATAAGAGGTTACGAATCTGAGAGATGATAAGGTAGGATTTCCTCTGAGACTGCTTGACTCTTGTAAGTACATTGTCCTGAATCCTCTCCCCCATACTTGAACCTTAAATTTAACTCTACCTCTAGTTAGTTCAGTATGGCAGGAGATGAACCAAGAAAAAGTGAATTTTATATTGAGTTGATTTTTTTTTTAACATCCACTTGCTGATCAGTTACTTCCTGTTTGGCACAGGGGATGCAAAGATGGATAAGGTCTGATGTTAAGAGATGTCCATTCTGGTAAAAAGAGAACTATTAAGCATGTGTATAAAATGTTATAGATACCGGTTGGATGTGGTGGTGCATGCTACTCCAGAAGCAGAGGCAGGAAGATCCCAAGTTTGAGGCAAGCCTAGGCAATTAGACCCTGTCTCAAAATAAAAATTTAAAGGGGCTGGGGAGGTAGCTCAATGGTAGAGCACTTGACTAGCGTGCCTAAGACTCTGGGTTCGATCCCTAGTAACACCCCAAAGGAAGGGGTGAATTCCACCTCTGGAGGAAAGGCTTAGAGAGATGACTGGTGTTCAATGTTGAAAGATAAGCAGGGGAACTGGAGTGGTGGCTCAGCGGTTGTGGCACTTGCCTGGCATGTGCAAGGACCCAGGTTCCAACCTCACCACCAGGTACACAACTAAGTGTCAGAGAAACAAAGGTTAGATGAGAAAATAAATAAAATCAATTCTCTCTCTCTCAAATAAAAAAGCAAGCAGGGTCTTGAATAGACAAACCAAAGTGGGGAGGGGTATCCAGGTAACTAGAACAGCCAAAAAATGGGGTTCTGGGGACCATGGATAGATGTATGAAACAGAGTGGAGAGGGCACAGATTGACTATAACTTGTTGATTGTTGCAGCACTCGTTTCTGTTGTTGCTTTCTAGATATTTACTACCAAGTTGTCGAGTCAGCCATACCCATCCATGAGTTTTATTTTTCCTGGATAAGAGGTGAGATGAGAAAAGGAGGCTTAGAAGTTTGTAATCTTC
>PVKS010039560.1:0-17175 GCA_004027875.1 Aplodontia rufa | reverse complement strand
TTATTTCATCTCTCAACTCTTTGATTGCATTACTAATCATAATGTTGATACAATGTCTTTGGTTTTCATCTAGTGCTCCGGCTATGTGGTCCTTGGGTGGAGAGCTCTGGGATTGAGGAGGAGAGTTATTTCTCCTTTTCCTCATTTTCTGAGTCAGAAAGCATGTCATATTTTAACCTTGTTATTCTTGGTGGAGTAATAAGTGCTTATTATTGCTTGGCTTCATTGTGATGGGGAGCTATTTGGTCAATACAGACCTAAAGTTGCCAAACCGATCTGTGAGAAATTGAGAGGCTATAGGTCCAAATGCTAGTTCATTTCAACCAAAACAGATGAGCTGGTGATTAGTACCAATAGTAGAAGCTTTCCTTAAGAGAAGTCTCACTGTATAATATGACAGCAAGCAAGCACCCTTTTTGAAGCATGTCTGTTTTGTCAGGTAGTAGGGTCTCTCTGAAATTGGGGAGTAGGAATGACTAGGAAGTCAAGGAAGGTGAATTGGGGAGATATAAAATCACACCTGCTTTAGAGTATAGGGGAACAAGGAATTATTGGGGAGTAGGTTATTCTATTAGGACTAAGGAAAACATAGAAATGGGTGTGGGTAGGGTATAGACTTGGGGTGAGGATGAGAGAAAAAATGTTTATATTTAGGGATTACCAGAGTACAGGGGAGGAAAATGTTAGTATGAGGTGTGGTTATCTTCACTCACCAGAGGTTGAGGCTATCTTGTTGTCATGAAATGTTTTCATGATAGGAACCCAATGTTATAGGGTAGCAGTAGGGTTCAAGAAGACATAGAGAAAGTAAGATCCAATCACCAATACATACACACGGATAAATATTTACATCCACCAACACCAAATTCAGTATTATTTGTAAAGCAAAAAAGGAGAAAAGAAGAAAAAAAATCCCACAGTAATGTTAAAAATTTTTTAAATATTATATTCCAGCCGGATTCCCATTTTTTAAAAAAAATTAAAAAAAAATTTTTTTTAAATGAAGTGGTAAACAAAAAAACAAAACTAGTTGGTAAAGTTCTGAGTTTTTCTGCCCCCTAGGTCATTGCATATGTACCATGGGAGGATGCATTCAAATCTGTCATCTAGCTGTGGATTCTTCGCAGTTGAGCTTGTCAGGGGAGAAGCAGTTTGGTTAAGTCTGGTGACTTGGTTGTTCTTAGAGGATCTCCTCAAAATTTTCTGTTGCAAAGGGGTATTCAGCTCTCCCTGGGCTGTAATCCTGAGATGCTTGCTTTCTGCCTATCCACCCTCTAAAATTTCTTGGGCCTGGGGCTCAGAAGATGTAGACAATCTAGTTGATCATAGTGCAGATGTGTGGGTCTCTGACTGATCCAAGGAGAGTGTCCAACCTGAGAGACTCACTTCCTCAGGATCACTGGTGACCATTCTGTGTGTCTTCTGATCTTCAGAAGTCCCAAGAGCTGCTCTGTGGGCTTGATTGAAACCCGTGAAAGATGGTCCAGATTGTGCCAGTGCTTATGTGATTCTCAGCTGCAAGCACTAGGGGGCGCCCTCCTGGAGAGGTCACCTCTGTGCCTCGATGCAGCAAGCTCTGTTCACAGGCTCCTCCTATTTGGGCATGTAGAGGGGTGGGCAGAAGGTTGCCAACCGAGAGGTTTGCGTGCTGGAGAGGGGATTCGCAGTTCTATACCACCCTCAGGGCACACGGCCAGTTTTGGGGGGGGGCACGGTAACTTCTCTTTCTGTTCAGGAGGACTGAGTCCCCAAGTCACTGCTGGGCAACCCACCACACTCTAGCAATCTGGTGTGAGCACTTACGTGAAAGGGCTTTAAAATCAGCTCCTGTAACCCACAGGCACATGTGGAAATTATTGTCCGCCATGATTGAGTTAAAGATCTTGTGCTGAATCCTCTCCTTCCCTGGCTCTGCCAGCAGCTACCGGAGGTGGAGAGGGAAATCCCAGCACCACACAGAGCCTTTGGTAAAGGGCCCACTCTGGGGTGATAGATTCTGATTTTCTGACCAGGGTAAGAGGCGCCCGAGAACTTTTTTTGCTGAGCAACCCGCCCTGCCCTCAGGGAAACGTCACAATGGTGGCCGGATGCTGCTGCTCGCACAAACAGCTGTAAGTTCGCTAATGAGAGCAATTGATTCCCAGCAATTTATACAGGATTATGTAAATTAAGAGCAGTAAGATCAGGGAGTTCAAAGCTGGCCTGTTTAGTTAAGGTACTTGGTTAGGAAACGTGTTCTGTTTCCTCCCCTCAGGATAACACCCCCTCCCCCCCGTGGGGCAGATTGCCTTTGGCTCCACTAAGTTCTCCTTTATATTCGTTAATAGACCATTCTATTCCTTTGGAGTTAAAAAATTAGGGGGGGGTAATGTTCCCCCACACTGGGAGCTTTGTCCTACCGCGGGAATCCGTGAGGTGACTCTCATGAGCATCTTGGAGTCACTGCTGGTGGGGTGGCCGCCATGATGCTCTCCCCCCATAGGTATATTATTCTTGATGAATAGGTATATCCTGCCCACCCAGACTGGCACAAAATCTGGTGTTTTAATTTAATGAACTTAATTTTCAAGTGTTCTGTCATTGATGTCCAAATAGTCAATTGTTTAAATATCTTTTTAACACAAATCAGCAATAATGTCTGTTGTGGATTTTCAAGAGCACCATATATATTTCAAAATTTTTTCTTTATATAAAATCCTATTTAAAAAAGTAATGAATTTTTATAAAGAAAGATTTTTACACAATGTTACTGGAAAATAAATAAACTTAACTCTTAAAGGCTTTCTAGTTTATTATATTACTAGGGAATTAATTTTGCAGTGCACATCTATCACTTTAAGCTGCTTATTTAAATGTCCTAGTCAAAAAATATTACCTCAGATAGTGCAAGGGTCAGAACTCGGAAAAGCTAAATACTATTTCCTGTACATTTTTCTCTTGAAGTTAAGAAATTCTCAAAAATTAAAAGGTTTCTGTGATTCAACTAAGCATTATTTTAAAAGAAAGTAAAATATGCTCTGCTTATTTAAAAAAATAATAAGCTGGGGTTGGAGTGGTAGCTAAGTGTTTGGAGTGCTTGCCTGGCATGTGTGAGGATCTGGGTTCAAACCCAAGCATCACATACAAAACTGTCGGAGAAACAAAGGCCAAATGAAAAAAATAAATAAAATTGATATTTTTTCTCGCTCTATGTCCCTCTCTCTCTCTAAGAAAAAATAAGCTCATTTTAAAATTAATATTTCCAAATATACATCAGCTGCTTTCTAAGATTGCTAGAAGTATTAAGACAACTTTTTCATAGAGCAGAATTTTGTTTGTTTCTGTATATGTTCATTTGTTTTGGCAAAGAGGATTCATTGAATGTTACATAAAATTTAGTTTCAGAAGCTAGACATTGTGGAAAATATAATCAAATATTAAATGAACCATGATAGCCTACTTCAGTTAACAATATTTATAACATTAGTCTTGAAGATTTATTGAGGATATTTGGATTGAATTTGTCAGTGTTTGCAGTAGTGTGTGATTGGACACAAAGTAAATTGGCTAACATAGAACTCAAACAAAACCTTTCTAAGGTTCACAATTTTGTGTATGTGAGAGAGAGAAAGAGAGAAAGAATCAATTTTATTTAGTTTTTCATTTGGTCTTTGTCTCCCGAACACTTAGTTGTGTATCTGGTGCTAAGGTTTGGATCCCATTTCTCCTGCCTGCCAGGCAAGCGCTGTAACCACGGAGCCACCACTCCAGCTCCTAAGGTTCATATCTTAAAGGAATTTCAATTATCTCCATAAAATTAGTCCCCATGTGTGACACACACATGCACACACATATACATACAGCAACATGATCTTTATAATTGAGCTCTTCACATCCTTATCACAATGAGCAGTGCTAAAATTAGAGGGGAGTGCAGGGAGTGTTTGAGTAGAAGATAAAAGCATTAGATACAGAATGTGATTTCAAGCATGAAAGGGGATGAAATAGTCTCAATAAAATATTAGAGTACACTGTATTTTAAAAAGTAAACTGATACAATGATTTTACAAATCAATTCATCAACCTTAAGCTCCAAATAAATTAGTATAGTTTTATCCAGTTATCTCATTCCTGGGGAATAATTCTTGAGGAAAGTATATAAAAACACAGTGGGTATGAGGCCACTGTACAAATTAAGATATTCTTTGTGGTGACATTTATAAAAACAGTGAGAAACAATCTAAAATTTAAGTAATGCACAATTAGCTTATTAATTTCAGATACACCTACTTGTTGAGATCTGTTGTGTTAATTTACTCATTCAGCAGCATTTGTTGAGTGCCTTCTGTATTCCAAGAAGCAAGCCACATGGTGGAGATAGAGGGGTGAAATATTGCTCATGCTTCCTTCCTTACTGGAACTCACTATATAGTAGTCACATCAATAATGACACCTTGAAGGCTGTACACCTAGATGGAATAATATTAACGAATTATTCATTTTTTTTGAATTTTTAAAAATACAATTGTACAGATGTTGCAAATGCAATGCTCTTATGTATCCTTTACTCTGTTGCTCCCAATTATAACATTTCATGTAACCATAGTCCAGTTATCAAAACTAAGAAACTGACTTTTCAGAATTCACTAGGTTTTATAAGCTCTGTGTTTGTATTTTTTTCAAATGTATAGATCCATATTTGCCACAGCAGAAATGACATTGTCATAATCTCTCACTCCAAACAAAACTTCTTTGGCAACACTTTTACAGGCATGCTGTTCCCATAATCCTAATTCTTGATCAGCACTGAAGTGTTCCCTGCGCTATGCTTTGTAATATATAAATTATTATTTAAGAAGTATCATATAATATCTTACACTTTTAAATTGACTTAAAATATTCAGCCTAATACACTTGTGTATTAGTCAGATATATATCACTGTACCAAACTCTTATAAAAGAAAAATATTAAATTTGGCTCAATAGTAGAAGTTTCAGTTCATGATTGGATGGAATCAGTCCTTTTCATCTCTGGCATGAGTACCAGATGTCATGGCAGGAGGGCGTGTTGGAGCAAGGACGCACCACATGGTTAAGAGTGAAAGAGAGAAGGAAGGGTAGGCGTCCATCACCACGTTCAATGGCATGCTCCTAGTGACCCAATTTTCTTTCAAGAGGCATAAATTCTTAAAGTTCTTACCATTTCCCAGCTAGTACAGTGGTGCATGCCTGTAATACCAGCAGTCCCAGAGGCTGGAACAAGAGAATTGCAAGTTTAGGACCATTTTTATCCATTTAGCAAGGTCCTAAGTAACTTATGGAGACCATATCTCAACATAAAAAATTTAAAGGGCTGGGAATGTGGCTCAATAGTAAATCTCCCCTTGGTTAAATCCCCAATACCCTAGTATCAAAAAAAAAGTTTATACCATCTCCCTACAGTGCCCAGCTGGGGACTAAGCTTTTGGGGGACATTTAGCATCACAATTATACAACTATAGCATATTGCCCAGAACCCAAAAGTTTTATCATACCCATATCATAATGTAAAATGCTTTTAGTTTATCTCTAAGAGTTCCCAAATTTTTAACAGTTCCACCATTGCTTAAAAGTCCAAGTCTAAAGTGTCCTCTATGACACAAGGAAAACTCAGCTATGAGCCCCTGTAAAAAAAATCAAAAAGGAAGTGCCATGTTTCCAACACACAATTGTGGAATGGGCACAAAGTATTTAATTCCATTCCAAAAGAAGGCAACAGAAAAATAGCAAGGAAAGATTGGATCAAATACAAGAAAGCAAACATGAAATCCTACAGTTCAATGTCAGACCTCTGAGGCACATGATGGTGAAATATAGGCTCCCAAGAGTATGGGCAGTCCCACCCCTATAATCTTGCTGGTTGTAACCACCAAGTCCCCTGTCCTAGATTGGCTTGAATAATGCCTGCAACTTTGGTGGACATGCATTCCATATTGCTGGCATCTCCATCTTCTTGGAGTTTGCAGCGTAGCCTTGACTTTCCACACATAGCGTCTCACATTGCCTGCTCAAGGACTGCTTGCAGAGGTTGAAGCCCTGTCACATCCTGCTTGACCTCACAGGCTTCTCTTTAAAATCCTAATAGAAACCTCTGTGATTCCTTAACTCTTGGATTTCTGCATGTCTGCAAAACCAGCATCAAGCTGTATCTGTGCCCACTCAAACATTTGCCTCTCGATGCCTTACCAGTTTAAGTGGTCCTAGGTGAGCGGGACACCCTGGGACTCTCTTCTCAAACACAAATGCTTGAAATGTATTTGCACTTTTATAATTCTTATCCTGTTGTCTGTGACTTTGTCAATTCCTAACATTCTCTCCAGGCATCTTTCTTATTATCCCCTGTGCAAAGCACTTAGCTGCTGCTTCTTTTTTTAATTTTAATTGGCTCATTAAAATTATATGTAATGGTGGAATTCATGATGCCATATTTGTACATGCACATAACATAAATTATCAATCACACTCCCTAGTATATTTAATTCCTTTCCCTTTCTCCATCCCATTCATCTGCTCAGTCTATTCATCTCCATTTTATTATTATGATTATTTTAATTGGTACATTATAATTATATGAAAACAAAATTTATTGTGGAATAATCATACATGGACATAGCATGATTTGGTAGATTTTGTTCCCCAGTTCTTCCCCACATCCCTTTCACCCTCAATTTCATTTCTCCACTCTATTGTTCTCTCTTTTATTTTGGTGAGATCCCATTCCTTTTTTTTTTTCCTAGAAAGAGAGAATCAAATTTATTTTATTTAGTTTTTCATGTGGCTTGTGTTGCCTAGACACTTTATTGTGTATGTGGTGCTAGGGTTCCAATTCACATCCTCATGCATGCCAAGCAAACGCCACAGTAGCTGAGCCACCACTCCAGCCCAATTCCTTTCCTTTTTAAAAAATATTGTATATTCTCTCTCTTTCTCTCCAGATCATGCATGTGAAACAAAACATTTGACTCTTGATTTTCTGAATCTGGCTTATTTCAGTTAGCATCATGTACTCTTTCTCCATTCATTTATTAGAAAATGACAAAATTTCATTTTTATTTATGGTAAAGGAAAACTCCATTGTGTACATATTCCATATTTTATTTTCCATTCACATTTGGATAGGCACCTATACTGGTGCCACAGCTTGACTATTGTGAATTCTGCTGCTGTGAATATTGGTATGCATGAATCATTATGCCATGCTGAGATTAATTATTTAGGATAAATACCAAAGGGTGGAACAACTGGGTGATATGGTGGTTTCTAATCTTACAAATATGCATACTGCTATCCAATGTGGTTGTGTTAATTAGCAGTTGCACCAACAATGTATAAGTGTACATTTTTCCTTACATCATTCTCAGCAATTGTTATTTGTATTCTTGATGATTACCATTGTAAGTAGAGTGAGAAAAAATTTCAATATAGTTTTGATTTGCATTCCCCTGTTGCTCAAGATGTTCAATATTTTTTCATATATTTGTTGGCTATTTTTGTTTATTTGAGAAAAGTCTTTTTAGATCCTTTGCCCTTAGTCCTTATATTGTCCTTCGTTTGCTGGGGGGGGGGTTCTTCTTTTTTTTTTTTTGATGGTAATTTTTTTTTAGTTCTTTATAAATTCTGAACATTATTTCCCATTTGAAGAGTAGCTGGCAAAGATTTTCTCTGATTCTTTAGTCTCTTTCTTCATGCTCTTGTTTCCATTGCTGTACAGAAACTTTATAAGTTGATGCCATCCTATTTATTGATTCTTGGTTTTATTACTTGAGCTTTAGGTGTTTTGCTAAGGAATATAAATCCTCTGACAATGTGTTGCAATGTTCACTCTATTTTTTCTTCTACCAGTTCCAGTATTTTTATATAATTCCTAGTTCATATATTCATGAATAAAATAATATTTAATAATTGACTTCTGCTACAGCTAGAATGATACATATTATAAGCATATGCTATAAAATTTTAAGGTACATGTGCCCCCTTAAAGCCTGCACTCCTAGTAAGTTGACTAAATATAGTAGGTTATTAATAAATAGTTATTGATAGACAATTTTCAGGAAAGAAACATGGAAAAACTATGTAGTGTATTTTGTGAAGTAATATATAGTACTGTTTTCATAATTTGCTTTTGTAGAGCTCTTTTTTTAGAAAAATGGGCTGTTGAACATGGTAATTAAGCTTCCAATGCTACCTCTTAGTACCTCTGATACTTCTGACATTCTTTGGATAATTTTCTCCAAAATCTAAACTATGTCATCTCATTTAACAATAGATATATTTTCATGAAGTTTATTATTCCTATGTTCCAAATTAAAACACTAAGGCTTAGCAAATAATCATACAAATTAATTAAAAGAGACTAATTCCCTGATAGAAAAAAGAAAAAAAATGCAATACCCAACAATTATGTTAAATATTTAACTATTCTAGTAAGTCAAGCATACTTATTGAAAGATCAATACTAGTTTTTCAAGAAATACTATTATTAAAGATTTGGAAGTTGATAAATTTGCTCATAATTTACTATATATAAACTCAAAAGTTGGCATAAAATTACGCAGGGCAGGGCTGGAGCGGTGGCTCAGCAGTTTCGGTGCTTGCCTGGCATACACAAGTACTCAAGTTCAAACCCCAGCACCATGTACACAATGAAGTCTCAGAGCAACAAAAGCCATGTGAAAAACTAAATAAAAATTGATTCTCTCTGTCTCTCTCTCTCACTGTCCCCTCTTTCTTTAAAAAAAAAAAAAAGAAGAAATTATACAGGGCAATTGACTATAAGCATCTTCACCAATGTGACTTAAGATATCTACATCAAGTATTTTCCTATTGAAATACTTATTGACTATTGTGTATATGTTTACACTTGTACATATTTATGCACACATGCACATATTTATTTGCACAGTAGTATTATTCCAATAACAAAAATCTGACTTTTTCAATTTAAATTGCTGGACAATTTAAATATATAAAGGATGGATTCCAATATATAGAAAGAAAATTACATGAATAGTAAAATGATGTTTGCTGTGTATAAGGATGTTAATGATCCTTATTATTTCTAATATCCCCTATGCTTTACAATACAATATAAAAATTGGGTTTCCAATGGTTATATATTTTAAAAGAATAATATAATGTAAATATATATTTTGCATCATTAATCTACTTCATAATCTAAAAAATTACTTCGCACTTAGGTCTGACTTGACTTTCACACTAACTGTTAAAGAATGTTGTTATTGCTTACATTTTGCTGAGATAATAACTAAGAACTAAATTGACAGTTGATTTATCAATAACTTACAGATAGTGAATGCCACATTTATTTCTTGTCATCATGCTTGCTTTCTCATGCTGCAGTATAATTTTTACTTTAACAGGCTTACAGCACATGAAGTATAACACTTTATGGGCAAAAAAATATATTCACCATTCTTATTCACTTTAAAACAGACATGCATAAGTGGTAGTTTTAAATACATAGGCTTAAAGTGATTATAACAATTTTTAAAATTATTCACTACTTGATAATTATAAATGGTGACAAATATATTTCATAAGAACAGAAAAATTGTCTAATAGCCAAACATTGAACAGAACCCCACCATCGATATTTCCAATAGTCAGTTGCTATTAGGGACATTGAATTTCTCTATAATGCAAGCATAGCCCAGGGGTGCTATATTTAAAACTGCATTGGCATTTCTATTAAAATTCCAGCTTTTCAAAGGTTTATGCCAAAGCTATAAAGTTTTTATTTGATAGAAAGGCAGAACTGAAGGTCTCTCTGGAGATTGTTTTCTTTCCTTTTCATATAAAATAAGCCTGCCTATTTGTCTTCTTCATGGACTCCAAAAACACTTCATCAGCACATGAAACTTGGCTAACTATTAGGCTGTTCAGGTATGCCAATGCTCTACAGATCTAGAAAATTGCCAGTTGTTCATACAGTGTGAATGCTTGTCTATTCCAAATTCTGTTCTTATAAATATAGAAGAGATTTTTGTTAGTAGTCATAGACTTCAAGAAGAATATTTCAAGTCACTGTACTAGCAGTTGATATTGAAGATAGAAATGAAATATTAGTATTTCCTTAGTATTGAGAAAACATAATGATGGTTATGGTTGAATGTAAAGTGACCCCTAATGCTCACATGAGACTATTAGGGGGAAGGATGAAGTAGATGATTGGATTATAAAGGTCTTAACCTAATTCGTGAGTTATTCTCCTTAACTGGCAACTGTAGGCTGGTATGCTATGTCTGGAGGAGGTGGGTCATTGGAGACATGCCTCTGCGGTATATATGCTGTATCTTGTGTGGAGTTTCTGTCTCTGCCCTGCTTACCCATGTCATGCCTTGAGCTCTCTGCTCCCTCTGCCACAATCTTCCACCATGATGTTCGGCCTTATCTTAAGCCCTGTAAAGTGAAGCTGGCCTTCCATGAGATGGAACCTCTGAGGCCATGAGCCTCTAAATAAACCTTTTCCTCCTAAAATTGTTCTTATCAGGTTGTTTAGTCACAGCAGTGAAAAGCTGACTAAAATAATAATCTACATTTTATTTCTGGAAGGGTGACACAAACCTATTTGTTTTCACTCAGGGGCATATGAATTTTAAAAACTATAATTCATTCTCTATCATTCAATCAAGCATGGCTTTATGCAGTCTAGAATTCTGATTAGAATTCTACTGTTATAAAGGCTGTTGATCTAGCCAATGGGTAGACTGTTTGCCTAGCACCCATGAGACTCTTGGTTCTATTCCCAGTCTGGCAAAAAATCAAATCAAACAAAAAAACTTAGAATCTTGCTCTTAACTGTAAGAAAGAGGAGTATCGGAATTGTCTTCAAAGGTATAACAATTTCCTAAGAGAGATAAGATGAGGCCAAGAAACAATGTGGTTCATCACAGTGAAGAGTTCCCTGAGACCATGAGAAATCGAGTGCTGTTGAATACACTGTAGCTGCTCTTTCTTCTTTCTATTTCTGGCTTCTTCAGTAAGATTATTGTTTAAAAGTATTAGAGATACAAACAGGGCATGTGATATTGCCCTTCAACAGTTTGGCAAAGATAGGTACATTTCCCGTGTCAGTCCTATTCTGGTCAAGTGGGAAACTGTTGACTCAAACTCTACAAGAATTCCCAACAAAAATCAGGAGTGCCAGGCACAATGACACACACCAGTAATCCCAGCAGTTTGGGAGGCGGAGGCAGAGGGATTGCAAGAGGACAGTCTCAGCAATTTAGTTAGGCCCTAAGAAAATTAGTGAGACCCTGTCTTAAAATAAAAGTGTAGAAAATGGCTAGGAAATGGCTAGGAATACAGTTTAGTTGTTAAGTGCCCCTTGTTTAAGTCCCCAGTGCCAAAAAAAAAAAAAATCCATCAGGTATAAACTCATGAGCAAGATTCTTTCTCAAAATGAAATAAAAAAAAAAGAACTGAGGATAGAACTCAGTGCCTAAAATATTTAAGACCTAGGATTCAATACCAATTAATGCCAAAACTAAATAAGGAAGAAATGATTAACCTCTCCAGTGCATATCATAGGATCCTTACTTATTGTTCCATTAGGGAAATTGATTATGCATATGTTGTACCGTCTAAGACCAGATATTTTTTATTAATGGGAATTACTTGTTAAATATAAGAAACTTGTTTTTCCTGCATATAAAATGTATGCTTAATTTTTTATATGGATTAGCCAAAAAAAAAAAAACAAGCAGTTTATAAGGTTCCTTATAACCAGTGGAGTGTTTGAATTTCTCTTATCTTGAGTGTAGTATTTTAGAATAGAATAAATATTGTTTTTTATGGCAGCTTGATAGCTAAATAACTGCATGGAAATCCCAACACAATATGTTTAATAAATATTGGATAAAGCTATTTGATGTTCATAAAGTTTTGTCTCTGTCATCCTTATTTGCTCTGTTCCTATTAAATTCATGAAGGCAGCAATCAGATTTAAAAGCATGACTTATTTTGAATATTTTCCAGGAAAATAGATACCTTAGTATTTGGGTACATTACTATAGAAGTAGAAAAAGACATTTGTGCTGATTCAATAACTACTATTTACTCTGAGGCAGTGGGAATCAAAGAAAATCCTCACCAACGTAATGCGTCCCAGACATTGATCAAAGAAAATTACAAGATGTGTCCTTTGTCCTTCAAGAGATTACAATTGGAAAACATTCAGTTTGCCTTAAGGTAAAACCTATTTAAGTGACCCAGGGCACAGCAGACACACATAGAGTTCTTAGGAGGAAAATAAGACAATGAAACAGAAATGAGAAAGATAGGACTCCTTGTGCATAGATGGAAATGCAAAGCTTCTAGCTGTAGGAAGAACTGATTTCTTTTTCACCTGTGGCAGTTAATAATAAGGCGCAAAATAACTTCTTTGATTTTCGTTTAGATCTTTCCAAGGCAGTTCAATGTCTTTGCTTTTCTACATACCCTCTCAATCACTTGATAAAATAAATCCAAGAAGTGAGAAAAAATATATTTCTTCTGTGAATAATGGAGGCAAATAAAATATTTTCTTGAGAGTGGATTCATGCAGAGGACAACAGAGAGAGGAATGTATGTCAGATTAGAGAAGCAGAGAAATGAAAGCAAAACCAGGGCCTTAGCTTTGTGATGGCCTCAAATACAAGGAAGGCAGTGAGGAACAGACGGGTCTTGGAAAACCAAAAAATAAAAGGATAACTGAAAATTTTGAGGCAGTGAATTTAAAGAAAATTGAAATATTTAATATATGCAAAATATACATCAACTGAAAAATGATTCCTGAATTAAAATAATAGGAATAGTGTATCTGTGAGCTCCCATGGGATATTATTACTCTCCAGAGTTTTTGTATCATTTTTTATAAAACAGATTTCATCACATATTCACATATCACAGGGAAAGATTCGTAAATCTGATATCAAAATATAAATATTTACTTTAAAAGGGCAGAAAATCTTAAACATGTAATGGAGATAATGAAACATTTTATAAATAATTGATACAATATGAACATAAAAGTACAACAATCGATGAAAAATCAGCATAGAATGAGTACTTTGTAGAAGATCAAATTCAAATACCCTATACATATATTTAAATGTATTATTTATCATTGGTAATCAGATAAATTCGAATTTATAGAAATAATAATGCAGTTCATCTTTATCCATCAGATTAGAAACATTTTTTTCAGGGCTGAGGATAGAACTCAAGGCCTTGTGCGTGCTAGGTAAGCACTCTGCTACTGAGCTAAATCCCCAACCTCAAAAACATTTTTAAAAATAATATAAATATGTCAATAATCTGTTTACTAGGGGCTGGAGCGGTGGCTCAGCGGTTTCGGCACTTGCCTGGCAAGCACGAGGACCCGGGTTCAAACCCCAGAGCCACTTACACAACTAAGTGTTGGAGCAACTAAAGCCATGTGAAAAACTAAAGTTGTTTCTCTCTTTCTCTGTCTCTCTCACTGTCCCTCTTTCTTTAGGAAAAAAATAATCTATTTACTATTTGTGAGGAAAGAGTGCTCTCTTTCATTGCTGATATGAATAAAGCAAGAATTTTACGGTACTGTTTCCATTAACACTGAACATATAAATATACTTTGAATCAACAGTTCTAATGAAGTATCTAAGAGAAAGTAAATAAATGCATATGTGTATACAAAAATAAGGTGCTTGATGAAGCTTGCCCCAAATTAAAAGTGAAACAACAAAAATTCTCAACAAGAGGAAATCAGTTAAATCTAGTTGGTTTATTTGGTAGAATAATACATGACAGCTAGAAAGAATGAACCAGACCTGTAAGATTTAGCATAGACAGTTGAAAACATATACAAATGAGAAAAGCAAATTACAAAGTTAAAAGCACACCATAATATTATTTATGAAAAATAAAAATATGCATCAAATTTTTATATAGTGTCTGTTCCTGTATTTGAATATATAAGCAATTTTTAAGTATTTGCTAGAAGAATACACACCAAATTCGAGAACGGGAAGAGGGCAAGAGGATGGTCAAAATGGATTTAAGCTTCAAAATCTAATGCTCTCAATATTTTAAAGATCAATTCAGTAACATTACTTGTGTAGTTAAAATTTGAAAAATGAAGATATAGGTACACAAAATCAAGAAAACACTTTCAGGGAAGTAAAAGTATCAATCACACATTCAACTTTGACTCTAAATAGAGTCTGTATTATATCTTTATGGAAAAGGATGCACTGTATTATTATAGGATGGAACATCCATATGCTTGCTTTTCTCCTGAGCCTCTATGTTCATGCAGCATATTATTACATTTGATATCTTCTGACAAAGAAAGTTGTGGTTAGCTTAACAGATTGAGTTTCATTTGTTCTCTGAGTGTATTGTTCGCCTGCCGTTGACCAGTCATTGTGTCTATAGTAGAAATATAACAAGGAAAAAGAAAAAACAAAAACCCACAATTGTGCCCTAGTAGCTTCTATTGTAGTATAATATGTAAAAATCTTAGATGGTAGTAAACACCGTGGAAAAATCAATCAAAAGGAAGATATAAAATTTAAGGTGGTAACTGGGAAAAAGTTGGGCACAGGATCATAAGATTGTTACAGGTTTTGAATCATTTCCCAGTTAAACAGAACACAGTTGGTAAGTTTGGAGTAAACGATATTTTAATAAGGTCTTTCTTGGTGTTGTGTTGACAATACAATAAAATGGAGCAAATGGTGTAGAAATGGTGAAAACTGTTATGATTACTAAGTAATTTAGGCAAGAGAAGATTTGAACCAGTGTGATAACACGGAATGACAAGAAATGTTTAAATTCTAGATTTGTTTTGAAGGTAGAGTCCACATGCTGTAAAATAGTCATGAAGGTTTAGAGAAACAGAAATGTCCAAGATGAGTCTATGAATTTGAGTTTACGTGATTAAACCAATGATCACTGAGAAGAATAAGAGTGCAGAGCAGGGTGGGGTGAAAGAAAAGCAGCTGTGTGGAACATGTTAAGACTGAGCTAATTATTTCTTAATACATGACTGTTGTCTCATTGCAAATCTGAAATTCTGATTAATCATTGATTTTGAGTGTGGTTAATATCTCTTTCTTTATAAGATAGTATCTTTATCAATGCAAACGCATAATCATGAATTTAGAATATAAAGAAGAGGAGGACAATTTGTTTTATTATCTTGGAAACTGTCAGCCACCTTTTCCCATGATATTTTCTAGGGGCATCTATGTGTCAACATCTACCTGATTCAAACTTCAAGAATATGGTGGAAGGAATATATCACTAAGTAATACTATAATAAATTTACTATTTAACTCAGAAAAGATAGGGGAAGAAGTAAAGGGAGTATTATAATATTTTAAACTCATATTTTATCAGATGCCTCAACATATTCATGAATAGTACCCCTCTCATTTGCCCAGGTGCAGCAGTGTGATAAGGCTGAAGACTGCAAGTTCCTCTTCCTGCCCTCTCCAGCTGTGACCTAGTGACATTCAAATGCACCAGTGAGACTCTCTGGTGCTTTGCCATGTTCTCCACCCACTCTCAACTCCAATAACAGAACTCATCCAGAGGCTTTGCAGTCTGGTCTCTCCTTTCCTCCCCACCAGCTTGGTTGGACACCCTTTGGCTGGCTTGGTGCTCCTCCTGACTCTAGGACCTGTGAGTATAATAAATTCTTTCATTTCTTATTCCTCTCTGAGTAGCATTTTCACCGCCATGTCGAAATGATCCTTAAAGATCCCACAAGTGGAATTTATTTCCTCATTTGCAACACACATCAGCTGCATCTTCCAAGGGTATATATTTAGCAAGATTTATTGAGAAGGAAGGAGCAGTAGCAAAAGAGGAACTTTGTGTCGGATCTTGCATTGCAACTGTGGTGATGGCTTCTCACATACATCTTCCCAGAGCTGAAGGACAAAGAAGCAGTCCTAGTAAATACAGCCACCTACAGCTTAGTTTCCACACATCTTACTCCACTTCATTATCATTTACTGGGACAAAAGTTCAAGGATTAAACAAGCTAAAATTTTCTTTGCGGGGGACGCTCATGTGAGTTTTCACTATGTTTAGCTATACCAGCAACTGTGCAAAATTGTTTCCTAAAGTTCTTACAAATACCTTGCAAAAAGCAAAACAGAGAAAAAGTGCATTTTTCTGGGAAATTTTACTACAAAGAATATCATATTATAAGGCGAAAAATATGCAATTTGGTTTTTTTGTGGTTATTTGTTTGATTTTTAAGAGAGAGAGGAGGAGAAAGAATCAATTTTACTTTTTTTCCGCTAGCCTTTGTTTCTCTAACACTTAGTTATATATGTGGTACTGGGATTTGAACCCAGATCCTCATGCATACCAGGCAAGCACTCTAACTGCTGAGCCACTGCTCCAGCCCCTAGAAATTTGAAATTTTAGAGATGAGAATCAACATCTGCATTAATTTATGGACAGGAAAGAAAATCTGAGATATATGGATAATAAAAGCTTACATATTAATACACTTTTAACTTTTAGCACCTGACTTTAAATGATAAGATGTTAGTCTCCTGTTTTATTGGTGACACCTAAATATTCTCATTATGATACATTCTTTCATCAGTCTTAAGGCTGATTTGTTTCTCAACTTTTAACAACTTTAAAGTTGATGTGCACAGAATTCAGCTATGACTCACAGTAGCCATCAGCCAGGGAGCAATTGTGACATAGTTGCCATTACTTAAGCATGGACAACCATCAAAATATCAGGTCAAAACTTGTCATGAGATAACACTGGTTCTAGGAGAGTCCTGAGATAACGCTGGAGCATTCTCTTAAACTCTTGGAAACTATCAGCAAGAAATTGAATCAGCGTTTAGCAAAATTCCTGATGTAACATTTAAAAGTCATCTAGATATTCATAACTGCAAACCTGTCTTAAGATTCTATTGAGACAGTTTTAGAAGAGAGAGTAAAATGGCTAAGTACTCTGGACAGGAAAAAGGGCCCCCTCTAAGAGCTAGCTGGTAGAGAGTGATTGACAGAGCATACTCAGGGCCTTCAAATGCAAAAAGACCCCTGAGGCTCAAATATGGGAGCAACTCCTTTGTCCCTGAGGCAGAAAAACTAAGAAATGGGGGTGTCACAGGTGGGAACTAGGAAGTATTTGCC
>PVKS010039559.1:0-17180 GCA_004027875.1 Aplodontia rufa | reverse complement strand
AAAAAAAAAAAAAAAAAGAATCTCTAGGAGGGACTGGAGTAGTTGCCTAGCAGTTTTGGTGTTTGTCTGGCATGTGCAAGGACCTGGGTTCAAACCCCACACCACATAATACAACTAAGTGTTGGAGAAACAAAAAACAGGTGAAAAAATAATTATTTTTTGCTGTCTCATTTTCTCCCTTTTTCTTTAAAAAAAAAACAAAAACCCTCTAAGAGAATGGGAGCTGTACCCTAGAGCAGTGGGCAGAGGTTTCTGGACAACCGGCCTAGCAGCCATTCCCCACCTGTTCTCTGGCTGCTTGGGGAAAGTACTTCTGAAGTTGCACCCTACGTCAGCTGGCACCTCTGCAAATGGAAGTGTCCTGGG
Source organism: Aplodontia rufa (assembly GCA_004027875.1). Taxonomy (NCBI): domain Eukaryota; kingdom Metazoa; phylum Chordata; class Mammalia; order Rodentia; family Aplodontiidae; genus Aplodontia; species Aplodontia rufa. The sequence continues at coordinate 16,814 of PVKS010039559.1, read as the reverse complement.
TGTCCAGGACTTGTTTTTGGCTTGCTGGTGTGGTTTTGGAACTCGGCAGTGTTGACCACTTGTATTGGGTTGGACCCCAGGCCAGAAGCAGCAGTCAGAGCCAGTCTGAGTGGGCCTCAGGTCCCAGCTGGCCTGGCTTACGTGTATTTCTGGTTCTTGGCTTATGTCCTCCATATGGGCTGGCTCTTTGAAGTGTGGTCACTTTGTCTTTGTCAGACTGGGAATAGGACACTAACTTCTCACAGTCCTGGACTCTACTCTGCTTTCTTGGTCAGTACAGGGCTACAGGTTCAGCGCAGCCACCAAAGGAACCTCTTTGCAACCCTCGTCCCCTCCTTCCTGCTTCCAAAGGGCTGCTCATGAATCTGGCCTGTCCTCCTGCTGTCCTGACTTCACAGAGGGCTTAGTAAGCAAAAATGCTAACCCTCCCTTTTCTAAGCAGGTGCCTGGTGGTGTGGCTTCTGTTGACTGGGATGGTCAGAAGAGAGGGTTCAGTAGCTCCTTGGCTTCAAAGATGCAGGCTGTACCTCTTGAAGCCCAGCACAAGGAAGGCATACAGCACACTCACCTCTGAGCTACCAGTGCTTGTTTGGGGGTCTTGTACTATAGCATGTGCCATCCAGATCTCAGTTCTTAGTAAAATTCTTGGTACCCTCTGACTCATTAAAGTGGTAGTGGGTGGTCAAAGGACATAGGGCAGTCCAAAATATTGAAGAAGTGGGCTGACAGGTCAGTGTTGGGTGTCTCCAAGGGTCATGAGCAGGGAGAAGGCTGCCTAACTTTCAGGGACAGAGTTGTCCATGTTCTGTGCCTGCTGTGTGCCCAGAGGTTGGGGACAGTGAGATGAGGCAGCACTTGTATGTTGTTAGTAAGAGGGTATTATGGTAAGCATACGCAGTGGAGACGGGCAAAGAGAAATCAGATTGCCAGAACAAAAACGGGTGTCCTGGAGTTGCATCATCTTCTCTGTGTGCTGACTTGACCTGGTCAGAGTATACTAAGTCTCTGCTTGCTTTTAGGGAGCAAAGCTTATACTGGCTCGCAATCCAGCAGCTTCCTACGGACCCCATAGAAGAACAGTTCCCTGTCCTGAACGTTACCCGGTATTACAATGCCAACGGGGATGTGGTGGAAGAGGAGGAAAATTCCTGTACCTACTATGAGTGTCATTACCCTCCCTGCACAGTGATTGAGAAGCAGGTATGATGCATAGCAGTGAGCCCTTGGTTCCTGGCCAGCTGCACCCCACAGTTCAGCTGTGGCATGGAGCCAGCAGACCCTGGGTGGTTCTCCCTTTACTCTTGTACTTGACAGGCAGGGCTCTAGCCTTCCAACCATGATACATGATTTTTTATTTGTTGGTGGGCTGGGGGTGGACCCTGAGCGTTGCACATGCTATAATAGGCAAGCGCTCTAGGCTGGAGCTACACCCCAGCCCAGCAAAGGAGGATTTGCCAGGTCCTTCCAGGTTTTGCCCCACTGTGCTTCCCAGAGTGATAGTGCAGCCACGTGTTCTATTTCAGCTCCGGGAGTTCAACATCTGTGGGCGCTGCCAGGTGGCCCGGTACTGCGGCTCCCAGTGCCAGCAGAAAGACTGGCCTGCCCACAAGAAGCACTGTCGGGAGAGGAAGCGTCCCTTCCAGCATGAGCTTGAGCCGGAGCGATGACTGGCAGCAGAGCTGCCACTGCTGCAGGCCTGTGGCTTCGGGTTCTGTGGGCACAGCAGAGACAGACAGGCGCTTGAACCTGGAGGTGCCGAAGAATCCAGCAGCCACCATGAGACCCCATGGCACATGTAGTCTATGGGGACAGTGCTCTTCCAGAGTGGAATGTCCAGCAGAGACAACGGGGAGGCTCCCTAGGACCTTTCTCATTATTTATATGTTAATATGTTTGTAAACTCATGTACAGTTTTTTTTGGGGGGAGGCTGGGGAGGGTTAGAAACTACAAATAGGATCATTTGCTGTAAAGCCTCAAATGGCAAATGGTCGGCCACGTGTCTAGAAACTGTCACATAGCTGAGCTTCTCTCCTGGGCAGTGGGGGCCCCGCCGAGGGTGGCCTGCACAGAATTGTGTCCGAAAGGGCAGAGTAAAGGGTGGAATCATCTCCGTCTCAGCCGCCATTCTCTGCTCCTTGCCTCATGCTGTTGAGATTCAGGCTTAGTTTTTTGTTTTTGTTTTAAAGAGAAAGGGACAGTGAGAGAGAATTGGTCCTGTCTAGTCTTTCACGTGGATTTCATTGCTCTGATACTCCACCATTCATGTGATGCTGGGGTTTATTTATTTATTTATTATTTTTTTTAGAGAGAGACGGTGAGGACAGAGAAAGAGAGAAACAACTTTATTTAGTTTTTCACATGGCCTTAGTTGCTCCAACACTTAGTTGTGTATGTGGTGCTGGGGTTTGAACCCAAGTCCTCGTGCTTGCCAGGCAAGCACCGAAACCCCTGAGCCACCGCTCCAGCCCGGGGCTGGGGTTTAAACTTGCGTCCTTGTGCATGCCAGGCAAGTGCCACAACCACTGAACCACTGCTGCAGCCCCCTGGCTTAATTTTGAGTAGAATCAGTCATGTGTGAAATAGGAGGACCTGCTGTGCAGCATGCTGGCCTCTGAGGAGCAGAACATACCCAGCCAGCCTTGAAGTAAGACCTGGAGCATTCTGCTGGGTGGCAGGAGTAGTGGGGTGCTCCAGGAGGCAAGCCACTATTTGGCTGCAGGATGCACAAGACCTGCATTGGCACTAGACTTTACCTTACTTAAAGTTGGAGCTCCACAGAGAGTTTCTGCCCAGCAGCTGGGTCCACTGGGCAGGATGATGGTTCCCAGGACTGGGAGTATAGATGTCTAAGGGCTGGCCAGCACCTTGTCCATGTAGAGCCACCTGTGTGGCTGGGATTTTGCCTGTCTTGGGGTCTTATCAACCATCCTGCCTCCAAGCCTTTTCTGCCAGACTGACCAGGGCAGCTCTTGGCCCCTTGTTGGGCTGTCCCTCCTTGCAGCACTTATGCCATGTTCTAAGATGCCCTGTGTTCTCATGCCTGTTCCTGGCAGAGCATAGCCCTTTGGAGGCCTTTGACCTGTGAACAGAGCTCCTGTGGCTGCTTTTATTGTACCTGGTGGCTTTGTCGAGGAGGACAACTGAAACAGTGATATCACATTATCCCTGAAGGGTTTCCTGAGCTAAAGATAATGTTGCACATCCACATGGGGCCTGCACAACAGACTCCCCCAGCTCTGCTGGGGGGAGGGATCCCTGCTCGGACCCTAGGTTGAATGGTGATGGGGGCTCGTAAAGCTATTGGGGAGTGGAGAGATACGAGTTTTGAGGAAGTGGTTTATACAAACAGCAGCCGGCTGGTGCCCTGGGGCTGTCCCAGGCTAAAGTAATCTTGCTTCTAGAGGGGTCAGGACTGTGGGAGGAGAGACCTTGTGTGGCTTGGCATGTTGTTTTAAGTGGTCTTCAGACATGGAGCCTTGAGTAACTCCAGGCAATTTGCTGTCAGACAAAAGCCCAGATAAAAGACAGATGGCAAACTAGTCAGCTAATGTCCTTATGGGAATGACCATGTTGGAACTTGAGCCTGTCTGAGCCCTCCGACCAGGCTCTGCAATCAGCTTTTCATCAGAAAATTATACAGGAAGAGAAGTGTCAAGGTTCTCAACCAAGTAGTAAGAGCTGTGCTGGTGAAGGGACTGGTTCTGCATTTGCCCTCCCTGCCCATGTCCACTGGCACAGAGTCTGCTAGCAAGTCAGGTGAGGTCCACTGTTGCTTTTGTACCTGTTTGCTTCCCTAGTCTCCACTTGCCATCCTGATCTATTGGTCCTTTGTTCAGCTATGGGTCTTATTCCTACCCTGTCAGTGGTACATTGCACTGCTTGGCCTCAGTGCATCCTTTTTGGGCAACAGCAGTGGGCTTGAGAGCTTGCAGTTCAGTCTGCCCTGGTGGCTCTTCCTCAGCCCCTAGGCTGGATTCTCAGGTATCATCTGAATTTCTGTCTCAGTATGCCTGCCTGAAGCTTCCATAGCATTATTGCAAATCGAGTGACCTAAAACAACACATTACTGTCTCAGGGTTCTGGAGTCCAGAAGTCTGAATGGCTGGCAGTGCCACACTCCAAGTGTGCTAGGGAAAGACGTGGCCACGTACCTCTACTGGCCTGCTAGATGGCAGGTTCAGCGGCTGTCTTCTCATCGCACCCTCCATACGCATGGGCTATCCTGGTCAGGCCTTTCTCTGCAGGTGCGCGTTCACATTTCCCTTTTTATAGACACCTGTTATACTGGGTTGGGCCCAGGCCCACCCTAAGGACCTCATTTTAGCCTGACCTCTGTAAGGATCCTAATCTGGAGCGCACATTCTGAGATCCTGGGGGTTAAGACTTCCTTCCCTAGACCTAGAGAGCTTCCTTCCCCAGACCTGGAGAGCACAGGTAATTGAGCGGCTTCAGCAGCGGGAGTTCGACTCTTGCGGCACCGGACGGGGTGGGTCCTTCCGCGGTCCGCCCACCTGCAGGGGACGCCGCAAGCCGCCAGCCTCCGCCTGCCGGAAGTGGCGCCCCGGAAGGAGTCGGCGGAGGCGGTGGCCCGACCGAGTGTGCTGCGTCCCGCGGTCTCCGGGGCAGGATGGCGGGCAGCTGCGGGCGCGCGTTGCAGGTGGTGGACACCGAGTTCACCGCGGACTCCGTGGAGTGGTGTCCCCTGGAGGGCTGCCAGCACCTGCTGGCCTGCGGCACCTACCAGCTGCGCAGGCCAGACGAGGCGCCCGCCGGGAACCAGGTGCGCGGGGAGGCCAGGGGGACCAGAGGAACGTGCAGGGAGGAGGTTAGGAGGACTTGGGGACGAGGGGAGGAGGGTAGGTGCACGTGTGGACCAGAGTAGTGCTCAGGGAAGGAGATCCAGGGTCGGGACGAGGGAAGTGGGGGAGCACCCGGGGAAGGAGGCCGGGGGGATGTGGGGACCAGAGTAGTGCCAGGGAGGAGGCCTGAGGGGCCAGGGAGGCAGCTGGGAAGGAGACCCGGGGAACAGTGGAGGTAGGGCCAAGGGGTCACTTGTGGCAGGAAGGAAGGGACTGGGTTGCTTGGAGAGGAACCCTGGGGGACCAGGGGAGAGCCTGGGGAAGGAGACCCAGGATATAGTGACAGAGGAGCCCTGTGGGGCTGGAGGCCAGGGGAACAAGGGGAGCTGGCCCAGAAGGAGACTGGGGAACATGGGGAGGAGTGGAGGCCAGGGGGATAAGGGGTGGAGGGGGCCCCTGGTCCCCAGAGGAAACAGATGCTTGAGAGCAGCAAGGCCCAAGCCCAACCTTGGGATCTGCAATAAAGACAAAATGGTACTTCTAAGGGGACACCTCCCCTCTGGATGGCATCTGTGAGCATGCAAAGTGGTGCTTAAGAGTGAGAACCAGCCCTGGAAAAGCAGGACTGGGTCAGGACTGTCTCAGCAGTTAACCTAGCCATGCTCAGTCCTCTTGAGCCATTTAGTTGCTGTCCCTGCTCTGTGGGAAGAGTTCACCTATGGATTGATCACATTCCAGAAGAGAGGCACTTGGCCAGTTCAGAAAATTAAGGTTTTTGCTTCCAGGCAGAGGGCTGCTCTGCTAGTCTTGGCCTAGCTTTCTTCCTGCATCCGGTTTCCCATCTCTTGGGTTCTTGGCCTCTTGGGGTAATCAGAGAATATGCATGTTTTGTAGGGTGGACTGGAGGTTGAGGAGCCTCACGTCCGTTTAGGTCGTCTCTACCTGTACAGTTTCAGTGAGGACAACTCTGCTTCCTCTCTGGCTGAGATCCAAAGAAGAGATTCTGCTGCAATCCTGGACATGAAATGGTACGACTTTAATAGCAGTCCCACCTGGTCTGGATTGGCCCTGTGCACCCTGCCCCAGGTCAGGGAGCCCATGCCTTGGCATCTGTGCCATCCCACCTGCCAGTGGGCATGTTGCAAGTCTGCTTCTTGGCTCATCTCCCTGTTCATTTCCCATCACTAGAGTTAGGATCAGTGTGGTAAGTGATGAGAGTTGTGATTTCATGAGCTGGGAAACTTTTTTTTTTTTTTTTTAAGAGAGAGAAGGACAGTGAGAGAGAAAGAATTGTATTCAGTTATTCAGTTCTTCGTTTGGCTTTTGTTGGTCTGACACTTAGTTGTATACGTGGTACTGGAGTTCAAACCCATGTCCTCACGCATGCCAGGCAAGCTTCAAAACCACTGAGCTACCACTCCAGCCCCAAGCAGGGAGTCTTTGTACAGGAACAAGGTGGTAGGCTCCAGCTTAGTTTGGGGCCTGACATTTAAAAAAACTTTTTTTTTTTTTAAGAGAGAGGGAATCAATTTTATTTAGTTTTCCACTTGGCCCCCACCACTCCAAGACATCGCTGTGTACGTGGGTGCTGGGGTTTGAACCTGCGTGCTTGCGCATACTGGGTAAGCGCAGTAACCACAGAACCACCGCTCCAGCCCCCAAAATTTTTTTTTAAATTTTATTTTTTTAAGGATAAAGCCAGAGAGAGAAAGAAAGAATCAATTTTATTTTTTCATCTGGTTTTAGTTTTTCTGACACTTAATTGTGTATGTGGTGCTGGAGTTTGAACCCAGGTCCTTGTGCATGCCAGGCAAGTGCTGTCACCACTGAGTCAACAGCTCCAGCCCCTGGGGCCTGAAATCTAAATAATAAATCACTGGCATGCACAGTGCTTCCCTCTGGAGTGTGTCCTATGTTCTGACATGTGAGTTCTCTCCAGGTGCCACATCCCAGTGGCTGGCTCAGCAATCTTGGGCTTGGCGGATGCCAGTGGATCTGTAGAGCTGCTCCGCCTGGTGGGTTCTGAGGTCAGTGATGGACCAGCTCTGTGGGGAGGGGACCTGTGAGGGTGGGGAGAGGGCTGGGCTGTACCTGTGTGGATGTTTTCCTGGTGTGGTCCCTTTAATGCTGGACTGTCATTGGTGTTGTAAGCAGACACAGAGTCTGATTTAAATTGAACAGGGATCTGGTGAGAGGAGGTCACCTCACACACCCCAGCACAAGGGCTGCAAGTGACAGGCTATTCACACCCTGTGTTAGTAGATTTGAGGGTGAGCACAACTTGGGTTGAACTGGGCCTAAGAATAGTGGTGAGTTTCCTAGGTAAAAATGTTTTCCATGAATAATGTGAGAGTATATAAATTCTACATGAGTCTTTTCAAGTGTTTTATAGTGATCCTGTGCCATGATTTGCAAAATGACTTAATGATTGTGGGAGGGAGGAGGACAGTGGGTGTCATGTGGAGGGATATCAGCCCATAGACAACGCCCTGCCCTTGGGAGGAAGGGATGCACCCCAGGGCAGGTGCTGTAGTGGGAACAGAGCAGAGACTGCTGGTGTTGATTTGTGGCAAATCAGGGCCTGTGTGGAAAGGGCCTTGCTTCATTTCTGCTTGGCAGTAACCCTGTCCTAAAAATGAGAGACAAAGGTGTCTAAGAAACACTGGGCCCGAGGACCAGGTTCCAAGACAGAGCACATACTCCCGTGGCAGGACGGTTGACGCAGCAGCCTCCGCAGAGCCTGCTGTTGCAGTTTCGCACTGCTCAGGCTGTTTAGGTACCAACACACAGAGCCAGGCATGGTGGCGCACCGACATTCCCAGGTATTTGGGAGCCTGAGGTAGGAGGATTGTTTAAGCTTAGGGATTTGAGAACAGCTTGGATAATCTAGTGAGATCCTTCATCAAATAAACTCACAAAGTCCTGGATAAGAGAAATAGCATTTTAATGCTTGCTGGGACTTCTGAAATGAAAAGCAGAGGAAAGTTCCTATTGTCCCTGCCTCTGGGGACAGAATTGGCAGGATCCCTAGAAGCCTGGGTGATGTGGGGCTTGTGCCAGGCATGGCTCTTGGACCCCAGAGCTGCGTGTGTGGGGTGCGCTCTTGAGATGTGAGCTCCAGCATGCGCAGGTCCTGTCCTTTCTCTAGTAGAACAGCAGCTACCTGCTGGAGCCAGTGTCCAGTCTCATCCTGGAGGAACAGTGTCTGGCCTTGTCCCTGGACTGGTCCACTGGGAAATCGAGAAGGTAAGGATTTGCATTGGTCAGGGCCCTCAAGTCATGTTCTGAAGACAGATGGCTGTTTCCACAGCAGAGAGAATAGTGAGCCTTGATGCCCCAAACCTTGGAAGTCATCACCAGTCCCAAAGGAGCCCTTGCCTCTTAGGTAAATGACAGTGAGTTTTCATCAGGCGACTGGTTTATGTGATAAACCAGTGGAACTTTTGGCCTTTGCCAGATGCTCAAGCAAGCCTGAGACATTTGTCCACATGCCAGGGCTGTGGAGAACCTATCTTGGGACATGTATGGGAATCAGAAGAGAGTAACAAGTGAACTTATTGGGCTTCTTCATTGGCTGTACATGTCTAGGGCCAGTAACCAGCCCTTGAAAATCATCAGCAGCAACTCTAAAGGGCAGCTGCACCTGCTGACGGTGAACGAGGCAGGGCCCAGTCTGCAGCATGTGGAGTCCTGGCAGGCCCATCACTTCGAGGCCTGGATTGCTGCTTTCAATTACTGGCAGACAGAAGTGGTGTATTCAGGTGAGTGGGATACCATTATGCTCTCCTCTGACAGCAGACTTTGGAGGCATGGGGGGCAAAGGCTTAGGCCAAGGCTGAGGCGTGGAGGACCTTGGTTGGAGAGTGTCTCCTGGGATCGCTGGGCTGCTGCCTGCTCCTCTGAAGGCTTCAGGCATCGAGGGTGCCCTGTGGAGCCGTCCTGCTTCTATCCCCTCAGCACCTGAGCCACTCTTGGTCCCCGTTCCACACTTTCTGCTTGCTGTCTGTTGACTTCATCATGTTGGATTCTAGGTTTCTACGTTTCTGGATATAGTTTACGTTCCAAAGGAAAAGGAAGCATGAGAGGAATAAGATGAATTCCTGGTCTTTTTTTGAGTAGGTGGTACTTTGGAGAAGCTGGTGTGGGAATGAGAAATTTGACAGATCAAGGCAGCTTTGGGTAGCTTCTTCCAGAAGGTGATTCAAGGGAAGTTGGAGGAGTTGGGCTCTGAGAGCCACCAGATTTGCAAAGTGTGAAGAAAAGATCTGACCTTGTTTTTTGAGCTCCTCCTGGTTGGTGGCAGTGGGCCAAAGTCCTGGTGTAGTGGTATTGGGAGTGTTCTTCCAGGCTGTCAGAAGTCATGCGACCTCTTCTACCAGAGGCTCTTGCTGAGGTCTTTGTAGGTGGCTGTGGTTCTCCTCAGCCCAGTGGGTACGCACAGCCTCGTCCTGGGCAGCTTCCTTGCACACAGGGCCTGCCTCAACTCATCCCTCTGCTCTGCCTCCTTTCTTCCTTGCTCCTCTACCTCTGCACAGAAGGGTTCAGTTTCTTTTAGCGTCTGTCTGGATCCTTTTCTCATTCTCCATCTTGGCTTTCCTTGCCTCTGTTACTGTTTTTCAGAAACAACCATATTTTTGTTGCTTTTTATTCTGAGCTCTTCCTGTATTTTGCTAGCTGCTAGGCTGTTTCTGCTGTCTAGAATTGAGCTCACTACACTGTGCTGCCCCTGTGTTCAACCTCTCCTCCTCAAGTATCTACCAAGGGGCATGGTCTGGTTACCCCTCTGATCAGAAGCCATCGTTGACTCCCATGCCCTCAACTCCCAAAAGTCCCAGTCTTTCTGGTTTTGCCTTCTGGGCATTCTTTGGAATTGGCTACCTGTGTGGGCCATAGTCTCATCAGGCTGGTTGCAGCACAGCACAGGTGATGGCCTGCATTGGTCTCTAACCCATCCCAGGCCCATCTCACATAGCCTCAGAATCATTAAGACACACACACTGTCACCTTTACAGATCATCCCCTTGGCAGTTCTCATTTCTTTTAGGATAAAATCCACAATAGTTGATGAGAGACTCTAAGGTCTTGTGTGATCTGCTTGGTGCTTTCCTCTCTGCCCCATTTAGGTAAGTATCTGTGTGCTTCATCATTTTTCTTTCTTCTTCTTCTTCTTCTTCTTCTTCTTCTTCTTATTATTATTATTATTATTATTATTATTATTATTTAAAGAGAGAGGGGCAGTGAGAGAGAAACAATCAATTTTACTTAGATTTTTATGTGGCTTTAGTTGGCTCGGTGCATGCCAGGCAAGTGCTGCCTCTCCAGCCCCTTCATCATCTTTCTTTAAACGTTCTCCGTGTCCTCTTCAGTCTTGGTATTTCTTTTTCTTCTTTTCTTTTCTTTTAAGTGAGAGAGAAAGCGATTAATTTTATTTAGTTTTTCATGTGATCTTCATTGCTCTGACACTTGGTTGTGTGCGTGGTGCTGGGGTTTGAACCCGTGTCCTTGCACATGCCAGGCAAGCACCATAATGGCTGAGCCACTGCTCCAGCCACAGTCTTGGTGTTTCATCACACAGTTCTTCAAAGGTTACTTACACTTTTCTGGCGTGCTTAGCTTAGACTCTCAGAAGCGCATGCAGCACACCTGGTCTCATCAGGCTTGGTCCTCCACCGTTGTTCTTGAGGCACCCTGTACTCATCACTCTTATTTTTTCCCGAGGGCAGGGTCCTTATTTGTGTTATTTGCTTCACACCCTTGAATGGTCTCAAGACCACCAAGATTCCTTTTTTGAGTTCTCTCTGTCTTGGATTAGTCCATCTGTCTTGAGGCTTAACTGAGTCAGGGAAAGGGTATGCTGGGGACACTGACTTAATATTTCAGGACTGATTCCTTCAGCCAGTGTTTATTGAGTACTTACAATGTGTCAGGCACTGCACTTGATGATCAGACTCAAGTCCCTGCTTTTGCTGTACCTCCACTGAGGGGGCGGAAGATGAACATGAAGCACAGTATGTAATGCATGGATGGATAGGTTGTGGGTAGGTGAATGATGGATGGATGGGTGGTGGGTAGGTGAATGATGGATGGATGGATGGGGGGTGGATGGATGGATGGGGGGGAAGGTAAATGGTGGATGGATGAATGGGTGGTAGGGTGAATGGTGGATGGATGGATGGCGGATGGATGGATGGGTGGTGGGGGTGTTTCAGTAGACCTCAGCATTTTCCTTTGCTCCTCTTTATCTCCTTGAGGGCTTTACTCTTATTTTTTACCCCCCAGGGCTGAGGACCGAACTGGTGGCGGGGGCCTTGCACGTTGTAGGCAAGCGCTCTGCCACTGAGCTAAAACCCCAACCCCCTGAGGGGCTCTACTCTTGAGTGTATCTTCCCCATTGGAATGATATCACTCATCTTGTCATCGTTTGCTTTTCCTCAAAGACAGGTTTTGGGGGCTGGAGTGGTGGCTTGGCAGTTAAGGCACTTGCCTGGCATACGCAAGTACAGGAGTTCAAACCCCAGCACCACACGCACCCAACGAAATCTTGGAGCAACAAAAGGCACATGAAAAACTAAATAAAAATTGTTTCTCGGGGGGGGCACTTCTGGAGATAATTGCAATATCCAAAATATTTACACATTTTATACACATTTTATATTATTTTGTCAAAATCATGTAAGGTTGTTCAAAAAAAAAAAAAAAAGAAATGTTAAAAAAAAATTGTTTCTCTTTCACTGTCCTTCTCTCTTTAAAAAAAAAAAAGGACTGTTTGGACTGTTTGTGGATCAAGACACCAACTATCCTGTTCTTTCTACACTTCCCTGAAACCATTATAGGGGTCTTTTTACTGTAAGACTACAAAGGGCTTTTCCTTTTACAATCCAAGGAAGTATGCTGGGGTCTCTTGAGCCTCCAAAAGTCCTCATGTCCTCTGATTCCGGCGCCTTGGAGAACCAGCTCCACCAGGTGTGTCTGGATGTCTCTTGTGCTTAGGGCACCTCATACATGTCCCTTTTGTTCCTAAAGGCAGTTAGAGTACAGTGGTGACTGTTCTGGTGCCCTCTCTGGGCTCTTCTGCTCAGGCAGCAGCCTGAACCATGCAGAACAGTCAACAAGGGACGTTCTCACAGACAGATCCCTCCTTGCCACTGCTCATGTGTTGCTGTTGTCCATACAGGAGGGGATGATGGCCTTCTGAAAGGCTGGGACACCAGGATGCCTGCCGTGTCCATCTTCACCAGCAAGAGGTAATCAGCCAGGGATTGGACTTGGGTGAATTGCTGGCCCTGACCACGTGCTCAGGGTTGCTGTTTCCCTGCAGGCACTCCATGGGTGTGTGCAGCATCCAGAGCAGCCCCCATCGGGAGCACACCCTGGCCACAGGAAGGTGAGTCGGGCATGGTCATGGGGCCCTTGCACCTCCCACCTTTCCATCAGCCCTCAAGCCATAGTATGGGGGTGGGAAAGGAGCCATGAGCAGGTGGGTCTCTGGGAGGTGTTCCTGCTCACAAGGGGCCCTGGGAAGAGGTGAGGTCAGTGGTGGCATGTTCCAGCTATGATGAGCACGTGCTGCTGTGGGATACGCGGAACATGAAGCAGCCATGGGCGGACATACCTGTGCAGGGCGGCGTGTGGAGGCTCAAGTGGCACCCGTTGCACCACCACCTGCTCCTGGCAGCCTGTATGCACAGTGGCTTCAGGATCCTCAGCTGCCAGAAGGTCACCGGTGAGTGGGGCTAGCCCGCCAGATCATCGCCAGTGTAGGACCTCAGGTTCAGGGTCCCCTCCTGTCTGGCCATTCAGGTTCCTCCAGCATTTCAGCAGTTCTCTGCACCCACTGGGGCCCTGGCCACAAGCCTTACCATTCTCTTGTCCATTCCCGCCCCACCTCATGTTGTTCTTCAAGTGCCTGGGGCAGAGCTCTCTCTGTAGGAGAGCAGCCCTTATCTCTTCTCAAGCCCCAGGGCCCCTTTCCCCTCCTCCCTCATCTGTGATCTCCCCTCCCTGCCCCACTCTCTGGCCTTGGTGGTCTTCTGGCCTCCCCACCTTCTGCCCTCTGCTCCTGCCTGCACTCGGCAGGGTCAGGGACCTGGCTCTGCAGCTTGTCCCTTGTCTCTTTAGCTCCAGGCTCCTCTCACACACCTTTTCTGGTGGTGCACACCTGAGACTTGGAGGGCTTCTCCGTTCACGTAGGCATCCTCGTCGCGGGTCTCGCTCCTCTGCCTTCTGGCTTGCTGCATCTTTATTTGTGCTCCTCGCAGGGTGTTTCCTGATGTCCCTGTGAGTCCTTTTGACCATTAGCTGTTTGAGTAGATTGCTTGACCAAGCTTTCCTACTGATGTTGGATTCCAAGCTTCCGCAGTATGTGCTGCAGGTGGATGGAGCGTGTGTGACTCTGTGGGCTTGCTGGCTTGTAGTGTAGCTCTAATTCCATTCTGAAGGTGGGCTGCTGAGGGCTCCAGCTTTTTTTTTTTTTTTTTAAAGAGAGGGACAGTGAGAGAGACAGAGAAAGAAACAACTTTATTTAGTTTTTCACATGGCTTTAGTTGCTCCAACACTCAGTTGTGTACGTGGTGCTGGGGCTTGAACCCCGGTCCTTGTGCTTGCCAGGCAAGCGCTAAAACCGCTGAGCCACCACTCCAGCCAGGGCTCCATCTCTTTAACTGTTGGATTTTCTGTTCCACCCTGTTTCTGTCGATATTTGCTTCATGTGTTTTAGGACTTTGTTCCTATGTTATTATTTGTGTGCGCATGTGTGTCACGAGATTGAACTCAGGGTCTCATGCTAGCCAAGCACTCTGTCTACACTGAGCCACTTCCCCGCCCCTTTTTATTTTTTGTTTTGAGAAAGGGTCTCACTAAGTTGCTGAGGCTGACTTTGGACTTGCCATCCTCCTGCCTCAGCCTCCCGAGTTGCTGGGATTGTAGGCATGCGCCACTGTGTCTTGTCTGAGGCTTTGTTTTTAGACTTATATGCAAGGGGCCAGCCCCAGCTGAACTTGGGTCCCCGAAGGAAAAGCATTGTACAATCATCTTTTCAGTTTCCCAGTAAACTTAAAGTATCAACCATTAGTACAATTCATGTCCTGGACCTCCCCACCACAATGACCATATTGTTTAAACCTGCTTTTACAAAGGACAGAGACCAAACACTTCCCCAAATTCTGTCTCCCTAAATCGCTTTAGATATTTCTGCAAACCATTACCTCACTAGAAAGAGAAACCTTAAAGGTTACTGCACTGCATTAGTCTAGCAGCCCTATCTTAGCATAAATGAAAAGTTCCTTATTTAGCTAGACTATGTTATAGGCTATTATAACTCCTATACCCTATTAACTATTAACCTAAAACTGTTTTGTTGTTGTAACCTTACCAAATACTCTATAGCTATCTTAGATCCTATAAATGTTAATCCTATAAAGTTACCTGTGCACCCTAACCTATGGGCTAAAAAGTTAGAGCCTAACCTCTGCAAAGACAAAAAGGGTAAACATGTTTTATTTACTGCAAGGGAGTTAAAGCTCATCCTCTGTAACAACAGGAAAGGTAAACACACCTTTCTCACTCAAAGCTCACAATACAATGTGAGCACTCAGGATGGTATTGGTAAATGTTTCACGTATATTGTTTCTTTGTTCCTTAGTTCTAATTATTTTGCTTTCTAGATCCAATTTTAAAGCCAGTATAGCTTTGTTTTCCATGATTTCTATATGGGTTATAACAAGTATCCTTCTCAACAATCTGCAAGAGTTGTCTAAGCAATGGAATTCTCATAACAACCAGAGAGGTTCAGTTTGAGTAAATTCACAATGCATATAATTACTAAAACACAGCCAACTCCTAGAAGGCATGGTTTTGGCAATCTCCAGGGCTGGCTTTGCCTAGCCCATCCCCAAGCCTGGACTTTGTCAGACAGAACTTTGGTGGACATTGCTTCCTCCATCGTCCCTCTCTTTTTTTCTTTTCTTTTTCTTTCTTTCTTTCTTTTTTTTTTTTTTTTTTTTTGAGAGAAGGACAGTGAGAGAGAATTTTTTATTGAGTTTTTCACATGGCTTTCATTGCTCTGACGCTGAGTTGTATACATGGGTGCTGGGGTTCAATCCTGTGTACTCATGCATGCCGGGCAAGCGCTGTAACTGCCGAATTACCGCTCCAGACCCCTCTCTTTAAAAAAAAAATTAAAAAAGGAGTAAGTTTTCTGGGAGGGGTTCTTGGGTTAGGGTTTTAAACGATAGTTGTTCATTATTTCCCATCTGTTGGCTTACCTTTCCAGACCTTGGCTGCTCAGTGTATTTAGATCCCAGAGTCCTCTCACCATCCCTGTCCCTTGCCCACATACCTTTAAGCTCCCTGAGGATGCAACTTGTTCTGAATACGTAGAAGTTGATTTTGCAAAGAACTGTTCCTGTGAGTGATTGCGGGATGAGGACTTTGCGGCGGGTAGGGGGTCCTTACTTCCCAGTGATGGTCTCCAGGATGGCCTACTCGGAGTGTCCTCCCCAGGGTCAGCTCTGCCACTGCTCAAGGGCCCCTTGGTGTCTGCTATCCCTGCACCACTCCTGCCCTGTGAAGTTCTGGGCTGCAGTGTTCCTGGCCCTGCAGCCTCTCCTCTGAATGCATTCTGGTTGTGGCGCAGACCACGATGTGCTAGGAAACACTGTGCATCAGAGGTGGTGGCCATAGTATTTTTTGAGCTGCAGCCTAAGCCTGGATGGTGGGGACAATTTTCCCAGTAGCACCTGACTCCTTTCTCCTGGCTCTCGCAGCTGTTCTAACCAGCGCGGGTGGTCTTGGGACTGGGCTGTGGTGCCTCAGCCCTGCCCTACCCTCTAGGTTGCCCTAGGGGCTCACCAGGAGGGAACTCTTCAGGGCCTTGCTAGGGAATGCAGGATACAGCCAGGACCACTCACTCCAGCTCCTTCACGGTGGTTGTTCTGGCCTATTCTGAGCACATGGTACCTGTTTCTCATCTATCTTTCCTTCCACATGGTTGACTCCTTTTTCCTTTACTGTTTGTTTTTAAGTCACCCCCTACTCCCATCCCACCAGTGCTGGGGATCCAACCCAGGGGTGCTTTGCCACTGAGCTACAGCCTCAGTTGTTTTTAATTTGGGTGAAAAAACTTAATTCATCCAGGCTTTCTTTGAACTTGCTAAGTGGCTCTGCCTCAGCCTCCCAACCAAGCACCACCACACCCAGCTGCTTTATGCCTTCAGTGAGGTAACCTCTTGAGAGACTTTTGCTGGACTCTCCAGCTTGGAAAAAGGCCCTTCTACGTGTGGTTCTGTAGCCTTGGGTGTTCCTCTCCCAGCAGACACACTGGCTGCTCTTAAATTGAAGGTGGATGGGGCCAACAGTGGGAAGGATCAGCTCCAAGTAATAACTTGATCCTTGTTCTGTCTTGCAGGAAGTGAGAAGCAGGAAGTGGTGGTCCTGGTATCCCACACACTGCCCAACTCACTCGTGTACGGGGCTGACTGGTCCTGGCTTCGGTTCCATTCCTTGCAGCCCATCCCCTCTTCTTCCTCTCCTCTTGGCGACATGGGAGCTAGACTGGCAGACTGGGCCTACAGCCTAAAGGTTGGAAATGCATCACCAGCACCCTCCCTCGAAGCTATGGTAGATGAGGACGTGGAGAGCCAAACCAGAGCCCAGCGTTCAGTCAAGCCAAAGGCTTCTTTTCTGGACAGGAAGAGTGGTACCCGGCCATACACTTTTAAGAGCTGGGACTGCGACCTCTACCAAGAAGGAACGATTGTTGACGTCAGCCTCCTGGCCACCTGCTCCTTCTATGACCATGTCCTTCACCTCTGGAAGTGGGAGGCCAGCTGAACACAAGGTCAGTGAGACCCTTTCCAGCTACACCAGCCCTACTGGACCACTGGGTGAAACTGTCTGACAGTGATTAGGGTTTTACAGCTCCCAAAGTAAGTTTCTGTGGTAGATTTTGACTTTCAGCTCTTCATATGTGTTTTAAGTGATACTTTATTGATTAAATGATACTTTATTGGGGGGGG